>JAGDYQ010000028.1:2564744-2794744 GCA_021962125.1 Bulinus truncatus | reverse complement strand
AGTGTCGACCGGCTTGGGGCAAACAGGTTAACAGGAGAGAATTGACATATTCAATTGAGTGGAAAGATTCTTCTAACACTTTTCTCTTGGGACACTATTGTCAGGGGGCGGAACGTGAGGGGTGGACCTATTGAATGAACGTCAGCTGTACGCTTTTTATAGGGGGTGGGGAGGAGGGCAGTGGTGGGGGGAGGGAAAAGGAAGAATCAGCTGGGAAGAAAAGTGTACCTACCCCACCCCAACCCTTTCTTTTTTTTAATGTATGGTATCTGAAGACACTTGATTGAAATATTGGTATAAAGGAATAGAATGATATGTCGCTGACATATGTGGGTGGGGGGGGGGGAAGGAAAGGGTTGATGAATAAGGATGTGATGACCACGTGGAGATGAAGGTGTGGGGGGAGGGGGTAGAAGAGAGGTGTGTCTCACTGACCAATACCAGAAAAAAAAATAATGTGTGTCTTTTTTTAAATCATATGCAACATTTTATTATAATTGCAAAATAAAAGAAAAAAAACAAAATGAAATCAAAATGATTTGTAGTAAATACAATTTGTACAGTCCATATTGTGATTCATATTTGTTTGTGCCAATACGTTACATTTTAAAATTCCTTCTTGTATATTTCTGTAGCTGCAGATTAGTTTAGTTAAATTGTGGTTTTAATGAAAATGAAATATAAATATATTTGGTAAATATGTTGTACTATCAAAAGTGATCAAATATTTACTTAATATAGAAGTCATTGTGTATAAACATTTATTATTTTCCAGAATTATATTTTGTATGCTTAAGTTTTTTAGTAACCTACTTTTAGACTATTTGAAGTTTTTGCTTCCCACAATTTGCCTGACCCAGTTTATAGAGGCACTAACAAGTTTGCTTTCAGATTGTAAAGAGCTTTCAATATTTACCTCATTTGATTTACACTAGACTCTTGGCTAACCGGATCAAATATAGGCTATTCAATGGATAGGCCGGATACCTTTAAAAGAAATACACACACACACACATATATATATATACAGAGTGGGCCAAAAAAATTGAGAACATTGCGTAGACGGTAAAATAATTATATCAAAGTTTGTTTAGCTGTACGCTTAGAAAAAGTTGTTGAAAAGCAGGGAGGACACATTGAACATGATTTCTGATTGGCTAAATACTTTGCAAATAAAATTACATGAAACAATACAATTATATATATATATATATATATATTTATATATACAAACACAAATTATACATATCTTAATATGTGCCGTTTAACGAGCACATTAAGTGAAGAAGTCAATTTCATGTGAAACACAGCAATGTCTAACTTGGTCTAACATCTACCCAAATCTAAGGAGACAGAGGCACTATGTCCATCTCTACTACACATTGTGAAGACTACTGTAAAAGACTAGGAAATTCCCCACATGGATTTAATGTGATCATTGTTACCTCTGAATCGTCATCATTTTCTTCAGTTACATGGACTTTCTTTAGTTGCATTGACTTTCTTTAGTTACATTGACTTTCTTCAGTTACATTGACTTTCTTCAGTTACATTGACTTTCTTCAGTTACATTGACTTTCTTCAGTTACATTGACTTTCTTCAGTTACATTGACTTTCTTCAGTTACATTGACTTTCTTTATATATATTAACTTATTTATTTAAAAAAAATACTTCTCAAGTTAAAAAAAAAAGTTGGAAAAAAGTTGGTCAGCAAAGATAATAAGAACATTTTTAGATCAAGAGTAAAAAAACAAAATTATAATTATTCACAAAAAAAGAACAAAATAGTTGACAAAAGAGTAGACCAAAGATGCAACATAACAGAGAAGACAAATTATTGACAGTATAGTTGACAAAAGAGTGGACCAAAGATGCAACATAACAGAGAAGACAAATTATTGACAGTATAGTTGACTGAATAGAAAGTAAAAGTCTTAAGAGTCCGTTTCACAGACCAGTGGAGACTACGTCATAGTGCCGGGCGTCGCTTTGTGTCGAGGTCGTGACGCCCGCCAAGCAAGTCTGGTTACAAACCACGCGACCACCTGTGAACACACTCCGTGTCGCTTTTGTATCCACTGCGACTTATCCACATTCTGTGTCGCCGTTGTATCCACTGCATGTCACGTGTCTTTGGTATTCTGACGTGATACACTGAACCGAACGGAGTAATAATGGTAGGTTTTAAGTTACTGTTGTCAGAACGTTCAGATCAAGTTACTATGGTCATTACGTCCAGGTCTAGTTACTGTGGTCATTACGTCCAGGTCTAGTTACTGTGGTCATTACGTCCAGGTCTAGTTACGGTGGTCATTACGTCCATGGTAAAGTTTCTGTGGTCAGTACGTCTAGATCTAGTTACTGTGGTCAATACGTCCAGGTCTAGTTACTGTGGTCAGTTCGTCCAGATCAAGTTACTGTGGTCAGTTCGTCCAGGTCAAATAATTTAGTTCACCTGGATATAGCGTACATTTCAGATGGTGAATATTTTAAAGTTATTGATGAAATTTAAATGCAATTTTTCTGGACGACTTTTTGCTTGGCCCATTCTCGTACTTGTGCTGGGGGGAATCTGACTCACGGGAAAAAAGCTGCACACCATAATCTATTTATGTATATTAGTCAACATGTTCATCTCTTTAATTATTTTTTTAAAACTGCTCATAGTATAAAGATATATAAAAAATAAGTAGTTTTCTTTTGTCTTTAATAGGTCAATATTGTAATAAACAGTACACAGAAAACTCTTGTACTGTTTACGTATGCATATTTCTGCATTTGTTAGCTCGTTACTCAATGTCAATGCATTACCAACGTTAACACATTAGTTCGTTACATAAGGTTAGTTTGAGTGTTCTTGTATATTCATGTCTACGACAAGTTGTGTCGGGAATAGCTCAAAGTATTACTACAGCAGTACTTTGTTGTTGTTACGTGCATTTTTTTGATTAGGTTGTTGTTAGAATTAGCAAAAGTAATTTGCAAGGAAGAAACAAAAGACGACATTTTTATCTTCATTTGAAATCAATCAGAGATACGGATAGAATGTAGCCTAGCAATAAATAGGAATACATAGACAGAGAGAAATAGACTGGCAGAGATACAGAAAAATTGGTTTAAAACCTTGGCCGTTTTGAGATCATCGTAGGCACTAGGCACATTCAAAGTCGTAGGCCTTCCCCGACTTCAATTTTAATATTTTGCAAGAGTGCACCGGCACTTCTTTGCAATTTGAAAAATCTAAATAAACTTTCCGCATTGTTAAATACTTTATGCAGACTCTGACGTAGTAATTCCGGTGTTACATCATGCGCTTCGCATTCGTTGTTTATCGTTAATCGTGTATTTCTTACAAAATTTTAAAAAGTAACGAAAGTACTTTTAAATAATCCTGTCTGATGGATACAAGAGGAAATACGAGAGTGGATTTGAGAAGCGGAAGAAACAGAAGAAAGAAAAAGCATTGAAAAAAAATGTGGGGTTTGTTGCTGCAATTTATGAGCAGAGACACTGATTGCATTGCTGGTAAAACTAGTAATACTAGTGATAATGACATTTCATTTACTTCTTCGTCCACAATGTTCACAAATAATCCCGAATACCAAAAATAATGTTGTCGGATCATGCCGAAAATTCTGTTATGGGCCATGCTGAAGCTGCTGTGTTTTATTTGCCTACAGACTCAGACTGTATTTTAGGGAGAGTAGGAGATGCCGGTTTGAAGCATGAGCTGCATGACAAAGAATACAGTTATTCAAGTGATCCGGCTGATTGGGAGATAACTGCACATGTAAGAAGTTATTATGTGACAAGATCAGATATGCACACAAAAATTATTTTTGCTAAAACCTTAACAAATGGTGAAATTGTCACGCGGGGCTTGCTTCTCTATTCTCCTTCAACGGGTAAAGTGTTTTGCTATGTGTGCAAGCTGTTTGACTACAACATCCGTTTTGCAAATCAGTTTATCGATGGCTTTGATGACTGGAAAAATGCCATCGCAAGGATTACAGAAGTCGAATGATCACACTGCTGCTCTGTCAAGGATGTTAGAATGTCAACAGACATTTAGAATAGACTAAAAACTGCAAAAGGAAAGTTCCGTACTTAGTCTTTTTATGTTATCATAGACAGACTTATTACTGAGATGGGAAAACGGCGAGCACCTTACACAGCACTACAAGAAAGGTTCAACTTTCTTCTGGGCAGATTTCTGCCAACTGATCAAACAGTTTCGAAAGCCAAGTCACTAATTGAGATGTACCCATCAGATCTGGAAGAGGCATTTACTAATTAATTTCTTTTGTTCTCACTAAAGTTTGCTGACAAGAAAACTGTGGCTGAAATGCTTACAGCATAAATACAGAATATGGTTGGTGACAAGTTTTCCAATGTAAATATTGCTTTCCGGATCTATCTTTCAATTTCTGGAACAAGTGCTGAAGGGGAACGTTCCTTTTCTAAAATCAAATTGATAAAAACGTATCTTCGGTCAACGATGGGGCAAACACGACTCTCCTCCCTGGTATTAGTTTCATTTGAAAAGGATTTGATAAGGGAAAAGACATTCGAAGACGTCATATGTGACTTTGCTAAGACAAAGAGCCGAAAAGTTAACATACTGTAATTTACAGATCTACAGCACTGCTCAGGTGCTCATCTCACACGGTTATATGTATTTACTTTAATACAAACATTTTAAAATTTTACTGGCATTCTGAACTTGTTTTCACTTTATGTTCTGGCTTTCGTAGGCCCTTGAAAAGTCCGTAGGCCCTAGGCACAGTGCCTACTGTGCCTAGTTGATAAAGCGGCCATGTTTAAAGCAATCGAGAAGAATAAATAGAAATATAGTTAAATAGACTGGCAAAGATCAAACGGTTTAAAACCATCGAGAGGAATAAATAGAAATATAGTGAAATAGACTGGCAGAGATAGATTGGTTTAAGGCCTTCGAGAGGAATAAATAGAAATATACTGGAATAGGCTGCCAGAGATAGATTCGCTTAAAGCTATCGAGAGGAATAAATAGAAATATAGTTAAATAGACTGGCAAAGATCAAACGGTTTAAAACCATCGAGAGGAATAAACAGAAATATAGTTAAATAGACAGGCAGAGATAGATTGGTTTAAAGCCTTCGAGTGGATAAAATAGAAATATAGTGAAATAGACAGGCAGAGATAGATTAGTTTAAAGTCATCGAGAGGAATAAATAGACAAATAAAGAAATTGCCAGAATGTTCTTGAGCTACTCAGTTGTCGACATTTAAGGCGGGCGAAAGGTCTAGTTTCAATAAATTTCAAATCGCTGAGTAAACACAAATAAAAGGTTCACTCCATGCCGACTGTAGGCAACTTGCAGTCATGCCACACCCAGATAGAGGTAGAGGGGTAGGGAAGGGGAGTGGGGGAGGGGCAATCGGAGGTATTGACTGTGTTAGACAAAAATCAGCTGTTTGAAAGAACACTTCGTGGAGTAGATAGAAAGAGTGAATAGAGAGGTTTGGTGAAATGAGGCGGACAAGAGGCGACTGAAGGTGTGACAGAGAGGGACGGATGGAGGTGGGGGAGAGACAAGTGAGGATCGGCGAGGAGAAAGATTAAATCTAAACGTTCATTTGTGCACGTCTTTGAGACCCCTCCGTCCCCAACCCTCTTCTTCCCCCATTATATGAGCTTCCACACACAACCCCCCACCCCCAACCCATGTACCCACGAAATGATCTCACTACAATATCCCCTTTTTTGAAAATATAGACATTTTGATGCCCCTCCCCGTCATAAAGACTCAACTCACACGCACGCACCAACTCATAAAAACGTCTCTCCCTGCTTCATATTCAATCCTTTTGCCCCCCCCCATCCCACCCCCAGTAATTTGAAGAGATACCCTCCTCTCCCCTCTAACCCTGTCCCATCACCCATCCAGCCTCCCTTTCACCCCCACCCCCTGAACTATTACAAGTTCCTCCGCGGGGTATAAATACACGCCGGCCGCTCCAGTCAGCTGATCGCTGCACTTGCCACCAGCTGATTGGGACTCCACCAGGGGAAAGAAAAAACAAGTCTTTCACTGTCATCAAAGTCACTATATATCGGAACAGACGTATTGACTGTTACAGACAAGTAGAACACATTCAACTTACAGGTAAATATCAACTAGTAATTCGATTATTTGTTGTAATTACAATCAATGATAAATCAAATCTGAAGAACTGATCATCTAGCCAATCACACCGCTTACTTTGATCTGTTTCAATGGTTTATACTTCAAAGTCTGTTTCAGTTAGATCCACATTGATATCACTTTAAATTAGTTCAATGTTGATATCAACTTCAGTTAGCTTCTGTTTAATATCAGCTTCAGTTAGCTCCTGTTTGATATATTTTTAATTAGCTCTTGCGAAATAGTTGTTACCCTGATGTAGTTCTTCCATTTTTGTTTTGATACAGTTATATCAATGTACAGTTATATCAATGTACAGTTATATCAATGTACAGTTATATCAATGTACAGTTATATCAATGTACAGTTATATCAATGTACAGTTATATCAATGTACAGTTATATCAATGTATTTTCAAAAGGAAACATAGATATCATTACTGAATATGAAATAATACGTTAGACGTGGAAGATTTGGAAATGCCATGACTAAAAATAAATAGTGCAGGACTGGGTAGAGATAAATGAGAGGAAATGGGTCATACATATATACACTTTCATACTATTGTTGAGTCAATAAACTAAGCTTCCATTTAAATATTTATATATATATATATATATATATATATATATATATACTAGCAATGGCGTAGGAAGGGTAGTGCGGGGTGTGTAGCCGCACAGGCCGCCGAATGAGAAAGGCGCTGTTAAATATTTTTTGAACTATTTCATATTTGGAGGAGGGCGCCAAAAATGTAACTTGCACAGGGCGCCACAACAGCTAGCAACGGCTCAGTATAGAAGTTCATATAAATGCCAGTTTCCGATTTGGTGTAAGCTACGCGTCTGAACGTTTAATTGACCAATACAAAATCTGAAATGTAGTCATCCAACATTTACTAAAATTTATTTCTAGCCTCCATTGAACTACACTCATGTCAGTTTTACTTTTATGCTTCAAATATTTCATATCAGTGATTCTCAAATCTTTACGCTATGCGACCCACTATGAAAACTTTTGTTTTCTCGACCCGAGTGTAAAGAAAAAAATATATATTCACAGAAAAGAATTAAATCACAAAACGTTTCATTTAAAGATTTCGTCCTCAACTTTTTCGGAGTAAAGATTTCTTTAAGATTTGTCTCAGTCCCAGAGATAGAGTTGTAATAGTACACAGCCCTAGAGATAGAGTTGTAATAGTGCACATACCTAGAGATAGAGTTGTAATAGTTCACATACCTAGAGATAGAGTTGTAATAGTACAAACACCTAGAGATAGAGATGTAATAGTGCTCAGCCCTAGAGATAAAGTTATAATAGTGCACATACCTAGAGATAGAGTTGTAATGGTGCACAACCCTAGAGATAGAGTTGTAATAGTGCATAGCCCTAGAGATAGAGTTATAATGGTGCACAGCCCTAGAGATAGAGTTGTTGTAATAGTGCACAGCCCTAGAGATAGAGTTGTAATGGTACACACCCTAGAGATAGAGTTGTAATAGTGCATAGCCCTAGAGATAGAGTTATAATGGTGCACAGTCCTAGAGATAGAGTTGTAATAGTGCACAGCCCTAGAGATAGAGTTGTAATAGTGCACAGCTTGTAAGGCTACTGTCCTAATGTCTTGATGTCCTAATGTCTTGATGTCCTAATGTCTTGATGTCCTAATGTCTTGATGTCCTAATGTCTTGATGTCCTAATGTCTTGATGTCTTGATGACACTTTGTCACTGCTCCAACTCTCATCATTGTGTAAAGGTCCATTAACATTAGTTATAAACGATAAAAGTACAATGTCTACGGCTCACAAAGTCTATATCTCAAAAAGTCGATATCTCACAAAGTCTACATTCATACAGTCTATATCTCACAAAGTCTATATCTCACAAGACTATATCTCACAAAGTCTATATCTCACGGAGTCTACTTCTGAGAAAGTCTACAATCAAAAAAAAGTCTACCCTTAAAAACACAGTCTACATTCACAAAGTCTACTTCTCACAAAGTCTACGACTAGTCATTGTTCTCGCTCCTAGTTTGACCACAAATTGAAGTATTGTTTATATATTCTTTGGTGCTATTTAAGACAGGAGAAACACATTAAAGACTTTGGTGATCTATTGTTTGTGAATGTTGTGTTGATTTATAATAATATTAGCCAAAAGATATACAATTCTTTAGTGTTTTAAATGTTTTCTCATTTGTTTATCTTGCAGCCATGTCTTGCCTTAAATCATGCCTGCTCCTGATCGTAGCCTTAACTCTGTTGATTGAGTCCATATCATGCAGTCCTACCTACATCTGGGAAGATACAGACGACATAGGAACCCCAGACACTATTGAAACGAGTAAGTTGGATTAAATAATTCACGTTTGTTAGGGTTAGGGTTGTGGTTAGGGTTACACCATCATCAATACATCAATATGTTCAGGGTAAAAAGTAAAAAGCCCTTTAAAAATAGACATATGGAAAAAGGAAGATTGTGAGTTAAGTCCCATGTAAAGATGACATGACATCTCCTAGATCCTATATACCACTAATGGGACGGTTTTAATGGTGGCCCTTCTTTCATCCCCACCATACTGTTTGATATGGAGATTGTATAAGCAGGATGCGCCTACTGTTTGATAGGGAGATTGTATAAGCAGGATGCGCCTACTGTTTGATATGGAGATTGTATAAGCAGGATGCGCCTACTGTTTGATATGGAGATTGTATAAGCAGGATGCGCCTACTGTTTGATATGGAGATTGTATAAGCAGGATGCGCCTACTGTTTGTCTTTATTTGAAGATAATTGAGCTTCTTTTATTTTACATTATTTAATGGGGAAAAAAATACATTTAGAATGTAATAACGAGCAATGAGATTTATACTAATTATCGAATACAGATTTGTGTTTGACATCATCGCTATTTGCTCTTGTTTAAAATTCACGCCTTTATCTATTGTAATTGAACTCATATCTATCTGCGTTCTACGACAACTGACATTAAAATGCCATACATACCATTGTCATACTGGAGGCAGTATTGGTTATCAACTCATCGCAAATTTTCAAAACTCTCACTTCTTTCATGACTGTTGATACTAATAAATTGGTATGGAGGCAAGGTTTAATTTGTATCTCTTTTTTGAGTTGGTTAGTCATGGTTACATGAAACTTCGTTTAATTCATTTAGAAAGATAGACTGGCAGAATGACGCAGACAATAAAAACAGCAAGATTTGGCCGGAGTAAACACAAATAATGCCCACCATCTCTCACCCCCCACCCCCATTTTATTTCACGAGCTTGGTGACTAGTTATGAAAGTTAGTTTTAAATATATAATACTTTATATAATCTTTTACTTCATCATTTATAAACATCGTGTATATCATCCTTAAATTATCTTTTATATCACACTTTATATAATCTTTTACATCATTCTTTATATAAACCTTTAATCATCCATCACATCATCCTTTATATCATCATTTATATCATCATTTATATAATCCTTTAATAATCCTTTAAATAGAGTTTGTGGAAATAAAGAAAATAATATGTGCACAAATTTTTATTAATTAATAAGAAGCAAGTTAACAGTTGTCAGTATCAACTAATACATAATAATTATAATTTTTTTCTGTTTTGCTATTCACAGTAACCACCATTGCTGACAAAACAGACGGAAGTGACGCAGCACCTGTTCTGCTTCAACGACTCCGCAGGCACCTGGCCCAGATGTACGTTGGTAACCACCACTATAACTATCAGGGTGACACAGGGAGTACTGGCTCCAGGCGCAAGAATACCAGGAAGCAGAACGGGGTCATACTGGCCCGAGCCTAAACCAAACTCAATAAAAATCCACCTGAAAAATTGATGACCCAAAAACAGCAAAACCCCAAGATAAATCTGTCATGACATTCCCATGACATCTGCAGCATCATATTCTATTTGTGTACTCAAGATTTAAATTGTAGATTGTTGTCAAAAAGATATGAAAAAAGATACAACAAATGTATTAAAGAAGTATAATGTTAAAACTTCCATTCATACAACTATAAACATTTATAGATAGAAGCAATATTTTTCTGCTTATTTCTAAAATAAAAAAGTAATATGAAAGAATTATTTGCGAACTATTTTAATTCCTTAGTTACTAATTTAAAATATTCGATCAATATTGTTTTTTCATTCATGTTTTGGTTTTAACTTGTGCTTTTTATATACCATTTTTTTCTTTAACATCAAAACATTTTTCTTACAGATTTTCAAAATTTTTGTACAGACTTTTAAAAACACAAACTGTTATGTATAAAAACAAATAGTTGTATATATTGTTTTATTTAATTTAATCCTATTTTTTCGTTCTTCAAATGTTTACAGTTTTTTTTTTTAATTTTTATGACCGAGCATATGTTCAAACTTGGCCATGAAAATATTTTCTGTTTTGTTTCGATTTATTCTTTTAAGTTTGCTGTGTGAATGATTCTGTTTTTTTGTTTCATTTTGTTGTAAGATGAAATATTTATGAAACTTTATTTTGCATTATTTGTGAGACTTCATGAGAAATGAACAATAAAAACTTCTTGACCTCAAAACTATGTATACATTGAAATACAGTGCCATTTTTTAGAACTTTTAATTAAAGAAACTTATGAATTCAAATGACGAAATAATAAAAATGACACAATCTCCAAACAATATTTTGTTCAATTCCATCTGTTTTGTTCTGTCTGTCCACCGACAGCATACACGTTTCAGCTATTTATGACTACTAATAGTTGAAAAGCCTGCTGAAGCTGGCTGTGCTACCTGTGATATAAGAAATCCTTGTTGTGTTTAGATTTCCAGTTTTTCAGGAATTCCCCAGACTATTTTTAGCCGAGCAAGAGTTAACTCCTCTTTCCCACATAAATAAAACACAGTTTTTCAGGAATTCCCCAGACTATTTTAGCCGCGAAAGTTATACACACGGTCGAACGTACGCCTAGGTTAAACAATTATGTATTAGATAAGAAGTATCCTAGCAACAAAGTCACGGCAAAATGTCTTATGTCCACCATATGACAGCTCTAACGCATGGATCCCCTGGCACTTACATAGATGGGGGGGGTATGTCGGGGGGGGGGACGAAACTTGAGTAGCCCTGCCAATCAAACAATTATTTATTTGACAATACCTAGCCTAGGGCCCAATTTGATTCTCAGTCGCTCCAGGTATGATCCTGATAAATCAGCGATAACCTACATTAGAATGTTAGTATATTATATTGATTCATGACCTACATTAGAATGTTAGTATATTATATTGATTCATGACCTACATTAGAGCGTTAGTGTATTATATTAATTCATGACCTACATTAGAGCGTTAGTGTATTATATTAATTCATGACCTACATTAGAACGTTAGTGTATTATATTAATTCATGACCTACATTAGAGCGTTAGTGTAGAAAATTAATTCATGACCTACATTAGAACATTAGTGTATTATATTAATTCATGACCTACATTAGAACATTAGTGTATTATATTAATTCATGACCTACATTAGAGCATTAGTGTATTACTAAAAGTTAGCTTAAAACTTATTTTAAACTCATGACGCATTGGTTAAAGTCCACGTCATTGAGACACACCTCCTCCAACCCTCTTTCTCCCCATTATATGAGCTTCCCTCCCCATTATATGAGCTTCCCTCCCCATGTCCCCACGAAATGATATCACTAAATTATACAGACATTTTTCTTTTAGATCCTATAAGCTTTGGTGGGACAGTGTTTGTGGTACCATTAATACACCTCTACCATAGCCGGTACTGTGATGGCCATGTAGGCACCACGGGAGACGAAAATACTTGGTGACTGAACACGCTGTGAGTTAAACACGTGACCTAAAGCAGACAGATCGGGCAACAGCAAACAGATCATTCTTCGGCATACAGATCAGCGTACAGCAAACCTAGTCAGTTCCATCAGATTATCATATAGTCCATTCCACCAGAATTATGAAATTCTTCAAGTAGTACTCTAGTTGGTATGTTATTACATACTATTACAGCGTCTTTCAGTATGACTCCAGTCATACTCCAGTTTGTCTGCTATTACATATTGCTATAGTATTCTAGTACGCTTGCTGTCCACTTACGTACAAAAGTTTCCATCGTAAGTTTATGAAATCAAATTTAAAAATAGATATTTCGATTATGTCAGTATTTTTAAGCTCTTTGTAAAATGTCCTTTAGCTATAAACTTATTCTAGCTTGTATAGAAGATTGTCGCATTTATTTTTGCTGGAATTTCAATTCACCCGCAAGATATTTCAAGAATTTATCCGCCTATGAAACAATCAAAATATTCTTAAAAAAAAGTTCCATTATCTTTCTCCGGTTTCCATTCAAGTGATGTCTTTTGATTTATTTCCCCTTAATAATGAAACAATTTTTATCTGAATGAATCAGAGTGACGCATATTTTTGAACAGTGTTTAAGTTTTATTGGCGATATCGTGATTAAATGGATTGTGTGTCATAAGTGATAGCTAGTTTTTCGATTATTGCAGTTAATAAAATTTTGGAGAAGTGGATTGTAACGTTGTATTGTTTAATATAATTATATGTATTATGTATGTTATTTAGTTTAAAAAAAATTACGTTTCTAAGTATTTCGCTCAGAGTTTTTATTGAGACGAGTGTTTCTGAAAGTTTTTCAGCTGGACGTGTTGGATATGATTTATTCTCTGTTTACGTGTGAAGTTGAATTAGCTGGTGAAGAAATACTTTTTAAAAACAAACAATTCTGTTACATTGTTTTTCATCTTCGAATGGAATAAACATGTTCTTAATCGTAAAAATAGATTTGAATTGTACATCCTTCAAAACCTGTTTCTGTTGTTCTACTATAATATTAAAAAATAAAGTAACTACTATTAAGTACGGTATGTTGGTTGAAATTAAAGATAGATTATATTTCATTTTAAATATAGTGTGAATTGATTGGCTAATAATTCAATTACTTATTGTCAATGTACAGAGATGAGACAATGAAATCAAGCAAACTAAAAGATCATTCACTGCACTCTGAGACAACAACCTTGGAAACTATTTCATTCTGAAGACCGGAGCAAAACGAAATGTACTTCTATTCATGAAAGAAATTACTCATCCAAACTTTTAGAAAGAAATAGAACAAAACGGAATTGTCTAAATATGCTCTGTAACAATGACTGAAGAACGAAGATAACTAACACTTCCCATACTTATTCAGAAGAAAGTAAACAGTTTACAAGAGACAGGAAGTACTTAATTCCTGGAAACAGAATGTAAACGATTCACATGAGACAAAATTGCGCAAATTAGAGGAGACAGAGAATACCAAACGTTTCCATTGTCTCCCATCCAGAAACTAATAATTTATGGTTGCATTTTGTGCCTAGTGTAAGTCAGAAAAGACTTCATCCTGAATCTTGGGACACGTGACGTCACAAAAAATCTAGAGTTTCGAGAACTTTCGAAAAACAGAAATAAACACCAAAGAGGATATGGTCTTCAGTTCTGGTATGACACAAGCACTTCCTGTTCCAAATAAAGCATTAATAACTTCTTCGTCAAAACCCACCATTATGGTTTCAAGAACATAAATACAATAGATAAGTTGTTAAATTCAGGAAGGGACTTTTAAACTCGCAGTAAATTATCTACAACTTGGTCAGATATGTGGAAAAAGCAATCGGCTTTGGGAAAGGACATGAAAACTTCTACATATCATTTTTTCGAACCAGGAAAGTTGACAGAGTTACAGAAAAATACAATTCTGGGTTTATCAACAGTGCGAAGATGGCGCAGATTAAATGCTAAGCGGTCAAAACATATTAACCTGGTAGATCCATTGAATAGAACTGAACTTGAAAATGAAACCCAGGATTACCGCCGCGCTGAAATAATTGAGCGTGATATTGTGAAACCGTCTCTAGACCGACACGGCAGCACCTCCACACGCCAATCAGTTCACGGAACCACACACTACACACCACACACCACACACACAACCCAGCCACGAAGCCAACCGTAAAGTTCCGGTTCAACATGAAGAGAGCCTATCAGGTTCGAGAAATCGCAAAACATGATTCTGTCCAGCAAATGGCCCAACTTCATGTCCAAAGGTTGAAACGTGGCGGACGTCGGGGCCGTACAGACTGAACGTTGACCAGCCTAAAGTCAGGCACTCTATACCTCACCGTCATTAATGAGGTCAGGGTCAAATGTTGAGTTTCTTTATATTGAAATGTATATAGAGAATTGAAAGCTCTCTGTTCTTCTTGGCGTTTCATTAATTGTCTAGTAAAAAACACTTATATGTCAATGTTTAGATTCTTGCATTATTAAATAGATTCTGGTTCTATTATATTGTTGTATGTATTCTAGAAAAAAGTTCCCTTAGCTCTAAGAGGCCATAACGTCAGACGAGTGTAGAATTCCTCTGTTTCTGTAAACTCGGCATATAGAGGAATTGTGTCAGGTACCCATTTCATTTAAAGCTGGGTGGACTTGTGGGACTTGAACCAATTTTCACCGGGACCTGGAGAAATCCTGATTGGTTCTCACCGATGATCGGACTCTCAGGTCGAGCGTCGCGATGCTACACAACCAGGCCAACTAAACTGTTCTACAAAATTGCGGATAGTCGTGCGGTAAAGCGTTCGACTGTCGACCTGAAGGTACCTGGTTCGATCTCCGGTGAGGACCAAGGACATTTTTCAGGTCTTGTCTCCAAGTTCCCGCTATGTCTCCCGTGGTGCCTCCATGTACATTGCACTATCGGCTATGGTGGGGATGAAAAGAGGTACCATAAAAACCGTCCCATTAGTTCCATTAGTGCTTTATAGGATGTAAGAGATTTCATCTCATCCTTACAGGGACCTCACACACTAAATTGTTGAACACATTCTGCCTCTACTATATTATTTTACTTTCTTTAGAGTATGATAGGCATATATATCACTTATTGAGGAAACGTATGTTTAAAAAATATTTTGAAAGTATTTTTAAGAAATGGAATTTAGAAATTAAGTTAATATTTAAAGAAAGTTATAGTACTTCTAATGATGAGGGCAGATATAGAGCTTCATATAATATTCAAAGAAATAGATATACAACCTCACATGATATTTAAAGGAAGCATCACAGTTTAATAATGTTCATCACTAATGTTTGTTTTTTACTTTTAACAGTGTCCATATTAAGTAGATAAATACATTAAAATGTATAAGATTGTTTACAGCTTTCTACCTAAAAACTTGCCTAAAGCTGCCTCTGTACCCACCAGCGTTATCAAACAAACGCCAAAACTTCAGCCTGCTACATCACTTCAACAGTCAATGATCAGATCAACCAGGAGGAGTCGCGGTCATTCCAATGTTGTATTACAGAAGTCGCCATGGAAACCAGAGGCGCTCTAACCTAGAGACGGTTGTTATATTTGGACGAAGCAGGTCGTTAAGGAAAACGAGATCCCAGAAATTTCTCGAAGATGTCCAACAACTGTGGTCAGTTCATGAAGAATGTGTTTTAATGTATTGTACATTGAATGACGACTTTGTTAAATTTGTTGAACAGATTTCTGTCAAATAGAAGAATTTACATTTATTGAGAACAGAGGTGGCCTTAGTACGAAGAGAAATGTTTATACCAAGAGAAATGTTTAGTACCAAGAGAAATGTTTAGTACAAGAAATGTTAAGTTCAAGAGAAATGTTAAGTTCAAGAGAAATGTTTAGTACCAAGAGAAATGTTGGTTCAAGATAAATGTTAAGTTCCAAGAGAAATGTTTAGTACCAAGAGAAATGTTAAGTTTCAAGAAAAATGTTAAGTTCCAAAAGAGAAATGTTAAGTTCCAAGAGAATTTATGTGTTATAAAAACAGTGTCCGGAGAAATGTTGTGTTTTTCTAAAAAAATGTTTTGTGTCTAGAAAAATGATTTGTGGAAAAACGAAAGCAATTTCGTGTAATTTTGTGTAAATTAAAATGTTTTAAATATGAGAAAATACAGAGTTTTAATGTTTGAGGATTTAGTGACCAATATAATGAGAATACGTATTTGTCCAGGGTGATAAATTAATGAAGTTTATAATAATCGAAAAAATAATGATTTCTTACATTTCTAAAAGATGTTTGTATTTTAATACATGCAATGGTAATACCTGATTTAACTTAAATAAAAGTGAATCTTGTTTGTAAATCTCTGTACAGACAGCCACATTAGTGAGACTATCACAACAAACGACATATTCTCTATCACCAATATCAAACATCAGGTCAGAGTTGGAGACAAAATGTACATCCATGCTCTAAAAGAAACTAATAATCCTTTTGATTTCTACACACAAAAATAAAAACAAAAATCAATTCTGTAAAAGAGAGAAAGAGAGAGAGAGAGTGAAAGAATGTTTAACAAGACCAACTTGTGAGAACTCCCAAAAGAATACAAAGTGTGAATTTCTGTTGAAAACATTGTTTTAAATCAAACATTTATTTTTGTTTGTTGTAGTCTGTGCAGTTTGTTTTTGTGCTTTTGATTGCAATCAAACCTAAAACATTTTATTTTGTCTTACAGCCACTTGTTAGAAATTTCGTCGTCTAGTCAAGATGATCCTCCATTTACTGAATGCCATACAGTACCAGGTAAGTAACAGTGACTGCTAAATGTCAAGTTAGGGCATGAAATATTCGCTTTAGTAAAAAAAAAACAAATGTTCTTTATAATGTTATGACTGGTCCGAACCAGTTAGTATCAGACATATCCAATATAGGGCATGTCAACATCAGACATTTCAATATAAAACATATCAATCAATCAATATTAGGCATGTCAATATGAGATTATCAAAATCAGACATATCCAATATGAAACATATCAATAATAAGATATATCAATAAGAGACATATCAATATCAACTAATTTCAGGCATATCAATATCAAACCAATCAATATCAACTAATATCTGACATCCATATCACAATGTAAATATAAAGTAACGTAGATGACAGCGACACAAAAATATTAAACACATAAATATCTCACTAGAGCAGTGACTCTCCAAGTTTTAAGGTCGCTACACAGGTGGGTCGCAGGCTCATTTCAGTTGGGTCACTACAAAATTTTAATTTATAACAAATCGAGAAACTATGAGAATGCATTATTGTAACTCAGTGTCTTTGTGGGTTCACATCTTTAAGTTTGTAAATCTACAAATTAAAGGGGGACATCTATAAATACAGATAAATTCCTTTTTATTCTCTTTCGAATATCCCATAGTTTTTTATTTTGATTTGAGTCGCGAACTGTTGTCATAGTTAGAGAACCATCTCACTAAAGCATTGTATCAATATATTCTCAACAGAGACAGAAGTCAGAGCAGGTATAACAATCTCTGGGCCAACTTTCTGGGCAGTAACTGGACTGCAACTAAAAGTGCTTATGAGGTTCACGGTATTAGTTTCGACCCTCGTGAGTTTAAAGCCAAGAGAGAGTGAGTGTTGCTGGACTGTCAATGATATTTAACTAGACCGGATAGAGGTGAGTGTTGCTTGACTGTCAATGACATTTAACTAGACCGGATAGAGGTGAGTGTTGCTTGACTGTCAATGACATTTAACTAGACCGGATAGAGGTGAATGTTGTGACTGTCAGTGCTTGCATATTACTAGACTGGAGAGAGGTGGTGTTGCTTGACTGTCAATGACATTTAATTAGACCGGATAAGAATGAGTGTTGCTAGACTGTCAATGACATAATACTGGACTGGAGAGAGGTGAGTGTTGCTTGACTGTCAATGACAGTTAACTGAACCGGATAGAGGTGAGTGTTGCTTGACTGTCAATGACATTTAACTAGACTGGAGAGAGATGAGTGTTGCTTGACTGTCAATGACATTTAACTAGACCGGATAGAGGTGAGTGTTGCTAGACTGTCAATGACATATTACTGGACTGGAGAGAGGTGAGTGTTGCTTGACTGTAAATAACATTACTAGACTGGAGAGAGGTGAGTGTTGCTTGACTGTCAATAACATATTACTGGACTGGAGAGAATTGAGTGTTGCTTGACTGTCAATGACATTTAACTAGACTGGAGAGAGAATGAGTGTTGCTTGACCGTCAATGACATATTACTGGACTGGAGAGAGGTGAGTGTTGCTTGACTGTCAATGACATTTAACTAGACTGGAGAGAGGTGAGTGTTGCTTGACTGTCAATGACATTTAACTAGACCGGATAGAGGTGAGTGTTGCTAGACTGTCAATGACATAATACTGGACTGGAGAGAGGTGAGTGTTGCTTGACTGTAAATAACATATTACTAGACTGGAGAGAGGTGAGTGTTGCTTGACTGTCAATGACATTTAACTAGACCGGATAGAGGTGAGTGTTGCTTGACTGTCAATGACATTTAACTAGACTGGAGAGAGATGAGTGTTGCTTGACTGTCAATGACATTTAACTAGACCGGATAGAGGTGAGTGTTGCTAGACTGTCAATGACATATTACTGGACTGGAGAGAGAGGTGAGTGTTGCTTGACTGTAAATAACATTACTAGACTGGAGAGAGGTGAGTGTTGCTTGACTGTCAATAACATATTACTGGACTGGAGAGAGGTGAGTGTTGCTTGACTGTCAATGACATTTAACTAGACTGGAGAGAGATGAGTGTTGCTTGACCGTCAATGACATATTACTGGACTGGAGAGAGGTGAGTGTTGCTTGACTGTCAATGACATTTAACTAGACTGGAGAGAGGTGAGTGTTGCTTGACTGTCAATGACATTTAACTAGACCGGATAGAGGTGAGTGTTGCTAGACTGTCAATGACATATTACTGGACTGGAGAGAGAGGTGAGTGTTGCTTGACTGTTAATGACATTTAACTAGACTGGAGAGAGAGATGAGTGTTGCTTGACTGTCAATGACATATTACTGGACTGGAGAGAGGTGAGTGTTGCTTGACTGTCAATGACATTTAACTAGACTGGAGAGAGATGAGTGTTGCTTATGACTGTCAATGACATTTAACTAGACCGGATAGAGGTGAGTGTTGCTTGACTGTCAATGACATTTAATTAGACCGGATAGAGGTGAGTGTTGCTAGACTGTCAATGACATAATACTGGACTGGAGAGAGGTGAGTGTTGCTTGACTGTCAATGACATTTAACTAGACCGGATAGAGAGGTGAAGTGTTGCTGGACTGTCAATGACATTTAACTAGACTGGAGAGAGATTGAGTGTTGCTTGACTGTCAATGACATTTAACTAGACCGGATAGAGGTGAGTGTTGCTAGACTGTCAATGACATATTACTGGACTGGAGAGAGGTGAGTGTTGCTTGACTGTAAATAACATTACTAGACTGGAGAGGGTGAGTGTTGCTTGACTGTCAATAACATATTACTGGACTGGAGAGAGGTGAGTGTTGCTTGACTGTCAATGACATTTAACTAGACTGGAGAGAGAGATGAGTGTTGCTTGACCGTCAATGACATATTACTGGACTGGAGAGAGGTGAGTGTTGCTTGACTGTCAATGACATTTAACTAGACCGGATAGAGGTGAGTGTTGCTTGACTGTCAATGACATATTTCTGGACTGGAGAGAGGTGAGTGTTGCTTGACTGTCCAATGACATTTAATTAGACCGGATAGAGGTGAGTGTTGCTAGACTACCTGACTACGGTCGGCTGTTATACGACGATGTGGGGGCTTAAGGTAAACTGCCCGAAGACCGTCTACTCCGCTGTTCGCCTTGGACACGAGTATCCTTGCTCTGGAATCGAAACCCTAGTACCTGGGAGTCACATTAGACAGGAAGTTAACCTCTGCTTACATCTGTCGGAGGTGGCCCGTTGCGATTCTGATAGACTGAACATTGTCAAAAAGCTGGCGAGCACGTCTTGGGCTGCTCGAGCGGATGTCCTGAGGATACTGTTCATTGGTGCCGTAAGGTCTCAGATTGATTATAGCCAGTTAGTACAAGTCTATGAGTCCCGATCGTCACTAGAGACCTTTGATGTCGTACAAAACCAGGCTCTCCGGCTGATCACAGGCACTTTTTCGAACAGCGCTAATAGCATCGGTCAAAATCATGGCTAACGTGCCACCACTAGTGCATCGTAGGGAGCGAGCCATGATTACTGCTTTCGAGCGTGTAATCGGCAAGAGGAGACCTCTGTCCTTATAGAGAGAATGGTCGATGGCTGGGTGGAAGGGAAGCGGCTAACGATGAAGTCTTTCATGCACCATGCTACGAGACTGTCACGAGAAATAGAGCTGCCTACTGACCGCATAATGTTGAAGATTGCCTCCAGGGCCCCTCCTGGCAGAGCTACCTGCATGTGTGCATGCCTGAGGTACGCACAACCCCTGGCTGACACCAATGTTGGGAACGCTAATGATCCCAAACACTACACAATGCGGCTATGGAGACGATTAGATCCTATCCGATATTGGCCTATAATGATGCTAATGTAACCAGTAGGGACGGCAGAACAAGCGCCTCGTTTGGGGTCCACATCTGGTGTTTCTTGACTATCTAAGACATTCAACTAAACTAAAGAGAGGTGAATGTTGCTTGACTGTCAACTAGACTGAAACTGAAGCAAATATTGTCATTTCTTCCTTATCGCTGGAAATGTCACATTGTGGACCTTTTCAAGTATACACAAGATTTTAGTAACATTAAACATTTCCACTCTTTAAATAAGTATATAATTCTATCACAGGCTTGCGGAGCCGGAGCCGAGGAGCCATGGAGCCGCACTTTTTGCTGGAGCCGGAGCTGAAAAAATCTTGCGGCTCCCATGTGTTTTTTTTTTTTTAAAGCAGATTTTTTTCTTAGCTTTAAAATTCCAAATTTGTTTGATTGTTTGCCTCCTACAATTTGAAATGTAGTCATGTTTTACGAACGCCACAACAGTAACAGCATTTAAATGATAGCGTGCACGCACATCACAAGAAATCTTTAATGGGGAATCGTTTTGTGTTCGTTTTAAATCTTGTTTACCCTCCGAAATTTTTAATGGCATGTTATTTTGTTATATATAAAGTTGTAGAATAATAGAATAAGTGTATCAATTATTTAAAAATAAATTTTTACTACGATGACAAATAGAACGCGTCATTTTGTATATTATTTGACCGCGAATTTGTAATAGACTAAAAACAAAGAAATGGTCGCTTTCTGTATTTAACTATTTTATTATAAACAGAATAACTGAAATAGAGTAGATAAATTTATAAGGCTGTGGGTCCGCATAACAATCAGACTTTATTAGGACGGGGTCCGAATAAAAAAATCGGTTTATTGGTTCCCGGGTCCGAATAGTTACTTCAAATTTATAAATAATAAATATAAATACTGAAGTCTTTTAAATATTTTAAATAATGTATCATTTTTACTATTTGCTAAATTGATCATTGAAATAACTTTTTATTACTTATGAAAATAATGATATGATTCTGGATGCACTGAAATGGTTTGTTTTTAGTAAAACCGACAATGCGTATATTTTTTCAAATTTCTGACTATGGGGGTGAACGCGGCAAAATTTGCACCAACATTTTATCAGCGGCATGTTTGCGTGGCGCAATTACAAAAGAATTTTGTCTCGTGTGATACTATCTTAAAAGGGCGCCGGAGCCGAGACGGAGCCGGAGCCGTCAAATTTGTGGGAGCCGGAGCCGGAAAAAATATGGCGGCTCCGCAAGCCTGGTCTATCTCTGTCAATGGCCGTTCGAAAATTATGTTATTTTGTTTGTTAATTATTTAATCGATTCAATCCTATACCAATCCTATTGTTTAATTACTGTGGAGAGCTTTTTGTTCTGTTGGCTATTCAATTTACAATTTATATTTCCTGTCGAAGAGTAGTTCACAGGCCCGTAGCGTGCGGGAGGCCGGGGTCTCCCCACCCTGCGTTTTGTCTGGCCCCCCTGCTGTATAATGCCTGGCCCCTGCTGTAGAATTTTCACGCTACGGGGCTGGTAGTTCATATGTACTTAATAAAGAACGAAAAATTCAGTTGTTTGTCATCAACTCACTAACCTAGATACCAGTGAGTATTGAGGCCAAGGCCATTCTGTCGTTGGAACCCAGTCGGAGAACGACCCATCAATTGCGTCAGGTTCTCATATCTCTGAGACAGGCCGTCAAAGGAGTTCAGCGAGTTTCCCATTACAATGCAAGAATCCCTGGTCAGGGTAGGATGGTATGAAAAGTGAGTAGTCGAGATTAGATAGATAGATAGATAGATAGATAGATAGATAGATAGATAGATAGATAGATAGATAGATAGATAGATAGATAGATAGATAGATAGATAGATAGATAGATAGATAGATAGATAGATAGATAGATAGATAGATAGATAGATAGATAGATAGATAGATAGATAGATAGATAGATAGATAGATAGATAGATAGATAGATAGATAGATAGATAGATAGATAGATAGATAGATAGATAGATAGCGCCAAACATTGTGCACACGATAAATGTTTTGATTGTTTTGTTTTAGTTTCGAGGCCAAACGTGTCATAATTAGACAGGGTCACACAGCAGACAATTTTTATTTCATACTTTCTGGAACAGGTAAGTCCAAGTTATCTGATTTAGTCAGTATTAACCAATATATATGTCGTACAATAAACTATATTTTTTAAAAAGTTGCCTGTCTGAGATTTGTTTACGTTTAGATCGTGGTACTTGTGCTGATATTAAGTAATAGTAAAATTAGATAACTTAATTGTGATAGTAATGTCATAAAGACACTAAGAAGTAATAGACATAGTACATATAATTTCCTTGTCCACCCCAGCTGCTATTAGTTGTTCTAGAAAGTGATAAACAAACTGGTGAACAAGTTCCTAGAACAGCGGCCTTCTCGGAAAGGCAAAAGTTTTGGGGTAAGATCTTATACTACTTGTTTCACTACTAGATAACGAACACATGACTGTGATAATTACCTGTAATTGTTTTACGTCTTATATTATGTTTTCACAACTAGATAACGAACACATGACTGTGATAATTACCTGTAATTGTTTTACGTCTTATATTACTTGTTTCACTACTAGATAACGAACACATGACTGTGATAATTACCTGTAATTGTTTTACGTCTTATATTACTTGTTTCACTACTAGATAACGAACACATGACTGTGATAATTACCTGTAATTGTTTTACGTCTTATATTACTTGTTTCACTACTAGATAACGAACACATGACTGGCATAATTACCTGTAATTGTTTTACGTCTTATATTACTTGTTTCACTACTAGGTAACGAACACATGACTGGGATAATTACCTGTAATTGTTTTACGTCTTATATTACTTGTTTCACTACTAGATAACGAACACATGACTGGGATAATTACCTGTAATTGTTTTACGTCTTATATTACTTGTTTCACTACTAGATAACGAACACATGACTGGGATAATTACCTGTAATTGTTTACATCTTATATTACTTTTTTTTTTTTCAATCTTGTTGAACTGTGCTGGTAAATGTCTGCTTGTCTTAATTTATATCAATGAACCAATCAGGAGCTGGCTTTGATGCACAAATCACGGCGAAGTGCGACAGTCACGTGCAAAGATGACGTAGAGCTCCTGGCCGTTGGCCGTGAGGACTTCATAGACATTTTCATGCACGTAGAGAGAGGAGTGGAGCCTGAACACGTGACTTTCTTGAGAAGCCTCCCCATCCTCCAGGACTGGCCATTGGAAGTGCTGCCCTTCGATAACCCTCGGATACTTCTGTTCACCTATGTCAGGTAACCCTCAGATACTTCTGTTCACCTATGTCAGGTAACCCTCAAATACTTCTATTCACCTATGTCAGGTAACAAAATAGTTCAATGATACGTGCAAATTAAAACTAATACAAAGTCAATAAGAGATTCAACGTTTTCTAATTTCTGGTTATAGTTAATCATCATCAGCTTAGAATTTGATTTATTTATTGATTTACTTACCGATTTGTTTATTAACTTGTTTATTGATTAATTTATGGATTGATGTATCGATTGATTGATCAACTTATTGATTGATTGATTTGTCGATTGATTTATCGACTTATTTATTGAATTGTCTATCGGTTGTTGATTTATTTAATTGTTGATTGATTTAATTGATGATTTATTTGTTGACGTAATGTGTGCAGGCGTGGAGTACTCTTGTGCAAAGATAGCAACATCGGACTGGATTTACGTGGTCAAGAGTGGACACTGCAGAGTGGTCAAAGGCTCTCAGGGCTGTCTGTGCAGTCAAAGGGCCCCACCCAGGGACTCATCGGACACATGTATCTCTCTTTTTTAGTTAATTTATCAAATTCTACTCATTGGTCGATTCTCATAAAATAGTTGTATTTTAAATGACAAAAGAAATCATTATATGTCTCAATCAAAATAAAATTGGAGAAAAAAAAAACAGAAATTCTACAATGGTCTAATTTCAATTCTCATTTCAGCAACTCTACAATCCACTTTATCGCCCTACCCACGTCTGCCGGGTATCAGACAGAAAACAAAAACATCTGTGAAAGTGACCAATGGTTGTGGAAAAGGAAACTTCAATGTCCTGTCGTACAGAGATCCTGATCAAGGTATATACAGTGATTATATTTTTATTTTCAGTGTTAAATTAGAGTGTTTATACATAGACATTCAATAGTCCTGATATATTTAAGTGTTTATACATAGATTCAATAGTCCTGATATATTTTAGAGTGTTTATACATAGATTCAATAGTCCTGATATATTTTAGAGTGTTTATACATAGATTCAATAGTCCTGATATATTTTAGAGTGTTTATACATAGATTCAATAGTCCTGACATATTTTAGAAGTTTATACATAGATTCAATAGTCCTGATATATTTAGAGTGTTTATACATAGATTCAATAGTCCTGACATATTTTAGAGTGTTTATACATAGATTCAATAGTCCTGATATATTTTAGAGTGTTTATACATAGATTCAATAGTCCTGACATATTTTAGAGTGTTTATACATAGATTCAATAGTCCTGATATATTTTAGAGTGTTTATACATAGATTCAATAGTCCTGATATATTTTAGAGTGTTTATACATAGATTCAATAGTCCTGATATATTTTTTAGAGTGTTTATACATAGATTCAATAGTCCTGATATATTTTAGAGTGTTTATACATAGATTCAATAGTCCTGATATATTTTAGAGTGTTTATACATAGATTCAATAGTCCTGATATATTTTAGAGTGTTTATACATAGATTCAATAGTCCTGATATATTTTAGAGTGTTTATACATAGATTCAATAGTCCTGATATATTTTAGAGTGTTTATACATAGATTCAATAGTCCTGATATATTTTAGAGTGTTTATACATAGATTCAATAGTCCTGATATATTTTAGAGTGTTTATACATAGATTCAATAGTCTTGATATATTTTAGAGTGTTTATACATAGATTCAATAGTCCTGACATATTTTAGAGTGTTTATACATAGATAATATATAGTCAGAATACCTCGTGACATATTTCTACCACGCTTTTACTTAACAGATAGAGATAGACAGAACATTTACAAACTCTTGACTAATTTTGAACAGAGATCAATGATGGAGAGTTTAATGGTGAGACAGGTTAACTAACGTGTTCTGTGAGGTCTGTCAACTAACATGTTCTGTGAGGTCTGTCAACTAACATGTTCTGTAAGGTCTGTCAGCTAACATGTTCTGTGAGGTCTGTCAAAAAACATGTTCTGTGAGGTCTGTCAAAAACATGTTCTGTGAGGTCTGTCAACTAACGTGTTCTGTGAGGTCTGTCAGCTAACATGTTCTGTAAGGTCTGTCAACTAACATGTTCTGTGAGGTCTGTCAACTAACATGTTCTTTGAGGTCTGCCAACTAACATGTTCTTTGATGTCTGTCAACTAACATGTTCTGTGATGTCTGTCAACTAACGTGTTCTGTGAGGTCTGTCAGCTAACATGTTCTGTGAGGTCTGTCAACTAACATGTTCTGTGAGGTCTGTGAACTAACATGTTCTGTGGGGTCTGTCAACTAACATGTTCTTTGAAGTCTGCCAACTAACATGTTCTTTGATGTCTGTCAACTAACATGTTCTGTGATGTCTGTCAACTAACGTGTTCTGTGAGGTCTGTCAACTAACATGTTCTGTGAGGTCTGTCAACTAACATGTTCTGTGAGGTCCGTCAACTAACATGTTCTGTGAGGTCCGTCAACTAACATGTTCTGTGAGGTCCGTCAACTAACATGTTCTGTGAGGCCTGTCAAACTAACATGTTCTGTGCTCTCTCTTTCAACTAACGTGTTCTGTGAGGTCTGCCAACTAACATGTTCTTTGATGTCTGTCAACTAACATGTTCTGTGAGGTCTGTCAACTAACATGTTCTGTAAGGTCTGTCAACTAACATGTTCTGTGAGTTCTGTCAACTAACATGTTCTGTGAGGTGTGTCAGCTAACATGTTCTGTGAGGTCTGTCAACTAACATGTTCTGTAAGGTCTGTCAACTAACATGTACTGTGAGTTCTGTCAACTAACATGTTCTGTGAGGTCTGTCAGCTAACATGTACTGTGAGTTCTGTCAGCTAACATGTACTGTGAGTTCTGTCAACTAACATGTTCTGTGAGGTCTGTCAACTAACATGTTCTGTGAGGTCTGTCAACTAACATGTTCTGTGAGGTCTGTCAACTAACGTGTTCTGTGAGGTCTGTCAACTAACATGTTCTTTGAGGTCTGTCAACTAACATGTTCTGTGAGTTCTGTCAACTAACATGTTCTGTGAGGTCTGTCAGCTAACATGTTCTGTGAGGTCTGTCAACTAACATGTTCTGTGAGGTCTGTCAACTAACATGTTCTCTGAGGTCTGTCAACTAACATGTTCTTTGAGGTCTGCCAACTAACATGTTCTTTGATGTCTGTCAACTAACATGTTCTGTGATGTGTGTCAACTAACGTGTTCTGTGAGGTCTGTCAGCTAACATGTTCTGTGATGTCTGTCAACTAACATGTTCTGTGAGGTCTGTCAACTAACATGTTCTTTGAGGTCTGCCAACTAACATGTTCTGTGAGGTCCGTCAACTAACATGTTCTGTGAGGTCCGTCAACTAACATGTTCTGTGAGGTCCGTCAACTAACATGTTCTGTGAGGCCTGTCAAACTAACATGTTCTACGATCTCTGTCAACTAACATGTTCTATGATGTCTCTTTAAACACGGGATGGTATCCATTGAACCTAACGTGTTCTATGAGATCTATTTTAACGTAGGACCTATCATTTGAACCTGACTAAAATGTTATAGGATGTTTTCAATATCCAACTAATTGTCTCAGAATTAGTTTTTGTGAGGCATTAGTAAATAGAAGCTTAGTTAAGACTTTGAGAATACTTTTTGGGAAAAAAGTAATTTCTTAAATATAAACTATTTAAAGTTGAAGGCTTCAGGCCAATTTTAAATGAATAAATGTCTATTTATTTTTAAATAACTGAATTACGTGAATAAAGAAAGACGCGAGTTTCATTCATTAATTATTTTAGATGGGTTTATATAAGTCTCTGATAGCCTGAGATGTTCATCTCCTGATAAGAGTTATAGTTATAAATCACTAATGGGTCGTTGTTGTTCTTGTATTGCCCTTCTTACATCCATACCGCAGCCGAGTGTGTTATGGCTAAATAGCATCAATACATTGGCAGGTGACTGGACATGAATCCATAACTTACTGCAAGTTGATCAGGTGACTGGACATGAATCCATAACTTACTGCAAGTTGACCAGGTGACTGGACATGAATCCATAACTTACTGCAAGTTGATCAGACCCCACAGAACATGTTAGTTCACAGACCTCACAGAACATGTTAGTTGACAGACCTCACAGAACATGTTAGCTGACAGACCTCACAGAACACGTTAGTTGACAGACATCACAAGACATGTTAGTTGACAGACATCAAAACCTGTTAGTTGGCAGGCCTCAAAGAACATGTTAGTTGACAGACCTCTAGAACATGTTAGTTGACGAACCTTACAGAACATGTTAGCTGACAGACCTCACAGAACACGTTAGTTGACAGGCCTCACAGAACATGTTTTTGACAGACCTCACAGAACATGTTTTTTGACAGACCTCACAGAACATGTTAGCTGACAGACCTTACAGAACATGTTAGTTGACAGACCTCACAGAACATGTTAGTTGACAGACCTCACAGAACTGCGTTAGTTAACCTGTCTCACCATTAAACTCTCCATCATTGATCTCTGTTCTAAAATGGCGTCAAGAGTTTGTAAATGTTCTTGTCTATCTCTTTCATCTGTTAAGTAAAAGCGTGGTAGAAATATGTGTGAGGTATTCTGACTATATATTATCTATGTATGTGCCTCTAAAATATGTCAGGACTATTGAATCTATGTATAAAAACACTCTAAAATAACATGTCAAGACTATTGAATCTATGTATAAACACTCTAAAATATATCAGGACTATTGAATCTATGTATAAACACTCTAAAATATATCAGGACTATTGAATCTATGTATAAACACTCTAAAACTATATCAGGACTATTGAATCTATGTATAAACACTCTAAAATATATCCAGGACTATTGAATCTATGTATAAACACTCTAAAATATATCAGGCTATTGAATCTATGTATAAACACTCTAAAATATATCAGGACTATTGAATCTATGTATAACACTCTAAAATATATCAGGACTATTGAATCTATGTATAAACACTCTAAAATATATCAGGACTATTGAATCTATGTATAAACACTCTAAATATATCAGGACTATTGAATCTATGTATAAACACTCTAAAATATATCAGGACTATTGAATCTATGTATAAACACTCTAAAATATGTCAGGACCTTGAATCTATGTATAAACACTCTAAAATATATCAGGACTATTGAATCTATGTATAAACACTCTAAAATATGTCAGGACTATTGAATCTATGTATAAACACTCTAAATATATCAGGACTATTGAATCTATGTATAAACTTTCTAAAATATGTCAGGACTATTGAATCTATGTATAAACACACTCTAAAATATATCAGGACTATTGAATCTATGTATAAACACTCTAAATATATCAGGACTATTGAATCTATGTATAAACACTCTAAAATATATCAGGACTATTGAATCTATGTATAAACACTTAAATATATCAGGACTATTGAATGTCTATGTATAAACACTCTAATTTAACACTAGAAAATAAAAATATAATCACTGTATATACCTTGATCAGGATCTCTGTACGACAGGACATTGAAGTTTCCTTTTCCACAACCATTGGTCACTTTCACAGATGTTTTGTTTTCTGTCTGATACCCGGCAGACGTGGGTAGAACGATAAAGTGGATTGTACAGTTGCTGAAATGAGAATTGAAATTAGACCATTGTGAATTTCTGTTTTTTTCTCAATTCTTTGATTAGGACATATAATGATTTCTTTGTCCACATTTAAAATACAACTATTTTATGAGAATCGACCAATGAGTAGAATTTGATAAATTAACTAAAAGAGAGATACATGTGTCCGATGGTCCCTGGGGGTGGGCCCTTTGACTGCACAGACAGCCCTGAGAGCCTTGACCACTCTGCAGTGTCCACTCTTGACCACGTAAATCCAGTCCGATGTGTTGCTATCTTTGCACAAAAATCCACGCCTGCACACATTACGTCAACAAATAAATCATCAATTAAATCAATCAACAATTAAATAAATCAACAAACCGATAGACAATTCAATAAATAAGTCGATAAATCAATCGACAAATCAATCAATCAATAAGTTGATCAATCAATCGATACATCAATCCATAAATTAATCAATAAACAAGTTTAATAAACAAATCGGTAAGTAAATCAATAAATAAATCAAATTCTAAGCTGATGATGATTAACTACAACAGAAATTAGAAAACGTTGAATCTCTTATTGACTTTGTATTAGTTTTAATTGCACGTATCATTGAACTATTTTGTTACCTGACATAGGTGAATAGAAGTATTTGAGGGTTACCTGACATAGGTGAACAGAAGTATCTGAGGTTACCTGACATAGGTGAACAAGTATCCGAGGTTATCGAAGGGCAGCACTTCCAATAGCCAGTGGGGAGGCTTCTCAAAGAAAGTCACGTGTTCAGGCTCCTCCTCTCTCTGCGTGCATGAAAATGTCTATGAAGTCCTCACGGCCAACGGCCAGGAGCTCTACGTCATCTTTGCACGTGACTGTCGCACTTCGCCGTGATTTGTGCATCAAAGCCAGCTCCTGATTGGTTCATTGATATAAATTAAGACAAGCAGACATTTACCAGCACAGTTCAACAAGATTGAAAAAAAAAAAAGTAATATAAGATGTAAAACAATTACAGGTAATTATCCCAGTCATGTGTTCGTTATCTAGTAGTGAAACAAGTAATATAAGACGTAAAACAATTACAGGTAATTATCCCAGTCATGTGTTCGTTATCTAGTAGTGAAACAAGTAATATAAGACGTAAAACAATTACAGGTAATTATCCCAGTCATGTGTTCGTTACCTAGTAGTGAAACAAGTAATATAAGACGTAAAACAATTACAGGTAATTATACCAAATCATGTGTTCGTTATCTATTAGTGAAACAAGTAATATAAGACGTAAAACAATTACAGGTAATTATCACAGTCATGTGTTCGTTATCTAGTAAAGTAATATAAGACGTAAAACAATTACGAGTAATTATCACAGTCATGTGTTCGTTATCTAGTAGTGAAACAAGTAATATAAGACGTAAAACAATTACAGGTAATTATCACAGTCATGTGTTCGTTATCTAGTTGTGAAAACAAGTAATATAAGACGTAAAACAATTACAGGTAATTATCACAGTCATGTGTTCGTTATCTAGTAGTGAAACAAGTAGTATAAGATCTTACCCCAAAACTTTTGCCTTTCCCGAGGAAGGCCGCTGTTCTAGGAACTTGTTCACCAGTTTGTTTATCACTTTCTAGAACAACCACAGCAGCTGGGGTGGACAAGGAAATTATATGTACTATGTCTATTACTTCTTAGTGTCTTTATGACATTACTATCACAATTAAGTTATCTAATTTTACTATTACTTAATATCAGCACAAGTACCACGATCTAAACGTAAACAAATCTCAGACAGGCAACTTTTAAAAAATATAGTTTGTTATTTTTTGACATATATTGGTTAATACTATTCTCAGATAACTTGGACTTACCTGTTCAGAAAGTATGAAATAAAATTGTCTGCTGTGTGACCCTGTCTAATTATGACACATTTGGCCTCAGAAACTAAAACAAAACAATCAAAACATTTATCAATGTGCACAATGTTTGGCGCTATCTATCTATCTATCTATCTATCTATCTATCTATCTATCTATCTATCTATCTATCTATCTATATCTATCTATCTATCTATCTATCTATCTATCTATCTATCTATCTATCTATCTATCTATCTATCTATCTATCTATCTATCTATCTATCTATCTATCTATCTATCTATCTATCTATCTATCTATCTATCTATCTATCTATCTATCTATCTATCTATCTATCTATCTATCTAATCTCGACTACTCACTTTTCTGCCATCTACCTGACCAGGGATTCTTGCATTGTAATGGGAAACTCGCTGAACTCCTTGACGGCCTGTCTCAGAGATATGAGAACCTGACGCAATTGATGGGTCGTTCTCCGACTGGAGTTCCAACGACAGAATGGCCTTGGCCTCAATACTCACTGGTATCTAGGTTAGTGAGTTGATGACAAACAACTGAATTTTCGTTCTTTTATTAAGTACATATGAACTACCAGCCCCGTAGCGTAGAAAATTCTGACAGGGGCCAGGCATTATACAGCAGGGGCCAGACAAAACGCAGGGTGGGGGAGACCCCCTGGCCTCCGCACGCTACGGGCCTGTGAACTACTCTTCGACAGGAAATATAAATTGTAAATTGAATAGCCAACAGAACAAAAAGCTCTACAGTAATTAAACAACAGGATTGGTATAAGTTGAATCGATTAAATAATTAACAAACAAAATAACATAATTTTCGAACGGCCATTGACAGAGATAGACCAGGCTTGCCGGAGCCGCCATATTTTTTCCGGCTCCGGCTCCCACAAATTTGACGGCTCCGGCTCCGTCTCGCTCCGGCGCCCTTTTAAGATAGTATCACACGAGACAAAAATTTTTGTAATTGCGCCACGCAAACATGCCGCTGATAAAATGTTATGCAAATTTTGCCGCGTTCACCCCCATAGTCAGAAATTTGAAAATATACGCATTGTCGGTTTTACTAAAAACAAACCATTTCAGTGCATCCAGAATCATATCATTATTTTCATAAGTAATAAAAAGTTATTTCAATGATCAATTTAGCAAATAGTAAAATGATACATTATTTTAAAATATTTAAAAGACTTCAGTATTTATATTTATTATTTATAAATTTGAAGTAACTATTCGGACGGGAACCAATAAACTCCGATTTTTATTCGGACTAGTCCCAATAAAGTCTGATTGTTATGCGGACCCACAGCCTTATAAATTTATCTACTCTGTTCCAGTTATTCTGTTTATAATAAAATAGTTAAATACAGAAAGCGACCATTTGTTTTTAGTCTATTACAAATTCCTTGATTAATAATATACAAATGACGCGTTCTATTTGTCTGTCGTAGTAAAAATTTATTTTTAAATAATTGATACACTTATTCTATTATTCTACAACTTTATATATAACAAAATAACATGCCATTAAAAAATTTCGGAGGGTAAACAAGATTTAAAGCGAACACAAAATGATTCCCCATTAAAGATTTCTTGTGGTGATGTGCGTGCACGCTATCATTTAAATGCTGTTACTGTTGTGGCGTTCGTAAAACATGACTACATTTCAAATTGTAGGAGGCAAACAATCAAACAAATTTGGAATTTTAAAGCTAAGAAAAAAATCTGCTTTAAAAAAAAAACACATGGGAGCCGCAAAGATTTTTCAGCTCCGGCTCCAGCAAAAAAGTGCGGCTCCATGGCTCCTCGGCTCCGGCTCCGCAAGCCTGTGATAGAATTATATGCTTATTTAAAAAGGTAAAATGTTTAATGTTACTAAAATCTTGTGTATACTTGAAAAAGGTCCACAATGTGACATTTCCATATAAGGAAGAAATGACAATATTTGCTTCAGTTTCAGTCTAGTTGACAGTCAAGCAACATTCACCTCTCTTTAGTTTAGTTGAATGTCTTAGATAGTCAAGAAACACCAGATGTGGACCCCAAAACGAGGCGCTTGTTCTGCCGTCCCACGGTTACATTAGCATCATTATGGCCAATATCGGATAGGATCTAATCGTCTCGCAGCCGCATTAGTAGTGTTTGGGATCATTAGCGTTCCCAACATTGGTGTCAACCAGGGTTGTGCGTACCTCAGGCATGCAGGTAGCTCTGCCAGGAATGGAGGCAATCTTCAACATTATGCGGTCAGTAGGCAGCTCTATTTCATGACAGTCTCGTAGCATGGTGCATGAAAGACTTCATCGTTAGCCGCTTCCCCTTCCACCCAGCCATCGACCATCTCTCTAGGACAGAGGTCTCCTCTTGCCGATTACGCTCAACAGTAATCATGGCTCGCTCCCTACGATGCGCAGTGGTGGCACGTTAGCCATGATTTTTGACCGATGCTATTGGCGCTGTTCGAAAAAGTGCCTGTGATCAGCCGGAGAGCCTGGTTTTGTACGACATCAAAGGTCTCTAGTGACGATCGGGACTCATAGACTTGTACTAACTGGCTATAATCAATCTGAGACCTTACGGCACCAATGAACAGTATCCTCAGGACATCCGCTCGAGCAGCCCAAGACGTGCTCGCCAGCTTTTTGACAATGTTCAGTCTATCAGAATCGCAACGGGCCACCTCCGACAGAGTGTTAACTTCCTGTCTAATGTGACTCCCAGGTACTAGAGGTTTCGATTCCAGAGCAAGGATACTCGTGTCCAAGGTGAACAGCGGAGTAGACGGTCTTCGGGCAGTTTACCTTTAAGCCCCCACATCGTCGTATAGCCGACCGTAGTCAGGTAGTCTAGCAACACTCACCTCTATCCGGTCTAATTAAATGTGTGACAGTCAAACAACACTCACCTCTCCAGTCCAGAAATATGTCATTGACAGTCAACACTCACCTCTATCCGGTCTAGTTAAATGTCATTGACAGTCAAGCAACACTCACCTCTCTCCAGTCCAGTAATATGTCATTGACGGTCAAGCAACACTCATCTCTCAGTCTAGTTAAATGTCATTGACAGTCAAGCAACACTACTCTCTCCAGTCCAGTAATATGTTATTGACAGTCAAGCAACACTCACCTCTCTCCAGTCTAGTATTATTTACAGTCAAGCAACACTCACCTCTCCAGTCCAGTAATATGTCATTGACAGTCTAGCAACACTCACCTCTATCGGTCTAGTTAAATGTCATTGACAGTCAAGCAACACTCATCTCTCCAGTCTAGTTAAATGTCTGACAGTCCAGCAACACTCACCTCTATCCGGTCTAGTTAAATGTCATTGACAGTCAAGCAACCTCACCTCTCTCCAGTCAGTATTATGTCATTGACAGTCTAGCAACACTCACCTCTATCCGGTCTAATTAAATGTCATTGACAGTCAAGCAACACTCACCTCTATCGGTCTAGTTAAATGTCATTGACAGTCAAGCAACACTCATCTCTCCAGTCTAGTTAAATGTCATTGACAGTCAAGCAGCACTCACCTCTCCAGTCCAGTAATATGTCATTGACAGTCAGCTTAACCTCATCTCTCCAGTCTAGTTAAATGTCATTAACAGTCAAGCAACACTCACCTCTCTCCAGTCCAGTAATATGTCATTGACAGTCTAGCAACCTCACCTCTATCCGGTCTAGTTAAGTAATAGGTGACAGTCCAAGCAACACACCTCTCTCCAGTCTAGTTAAATGTCATTGACAGTCAAGCAACACTCACCTCTCTCCAGTCCAGTAATATGTCATTGACAGTCAAGCAACACTCATCTCTCTCCAGTCTAGTTAAATGTCATTGACAGTCAAGCAACACTCACCTCTCTCCAGTCCAGTAATATGTTATTGACAGTCAAGCAACACTCACCTCTCTCCAGTCTAAGTAATGTTATTTACAGTCAAGCAACACTCACACTCTCTCCAGTCCAGTAATATGTCATTGACAGTCTAGCAACACTCACCTCTATCCGGTCTAGTTAAATGTCATTGACAGTCAAGCAACACTCATCTCTCTCCAGTCTAGTTAAATGTCATTGACAGTCAAGCAACACTCACCTCTATCCGGTCTAGTTAAATGTCATTGACAGTCAAGCAGCACTCACCTCTCTCCAGTCTAGTAATATGTTGACTACAGTCAAGCAACACTCACCTCTCTCCAGTCCAGTATTATGTCATTGACAGTCTAGCAACACTCACCTCTATCCGGTCTAGTTAAATGTCATTGACAGTCAAGCAACACTCACCTCTCTCCAGTCTAGTTAAATGTCGTCGACAATTGACAACACTCACCTCTCTCAGTCAGTAATATGTCATTGACGGTCAAGCAACACTCATCTCTCTCCAGTCTAGTTAAATGTCATTGACAGTCAAGCAGCACTCACCTCTCCAGTCAGTAATATGTTGAAGCAACACCACTCTCTCCAGTCTAGTAATGTTATTTACAGTCAAGCAACACTCACCTCTCTCCAGTCCAGTAATATGTCATTGACAGTCTAGCAACACTCACCTCTATCCGGTCTAGTTAAATGTCATTGACAGTCCAAGCAACACTCATCTCTCTCCAGATCAGACCAAATGTCTAATTGACAGTCAACAAGCAACACCTCTATCCGGTCTAGTTAAATGTCATTGACAGTCAAGCAACACTCACCTCTCTCCAGTCCAGTATTATGTCATTGACAGTCTAGCAACACTCACCTCTATCCGGTCTAATTAAATGTCATTGACAGTCAAGCAACACTCACCTCTCCTCCAGTTAAGTAATATGTCATTGACAGTCAAGCAGCATTCACCTCTATCGGTCTAGTTAAATGTCATTGACAGTCAAGCAACACTCACCTCTATCCGGTCTAGTTAAATGTCATTGACAGTCAAACAACACTCACCTCTATCCGGTCTAGTTAAATATCATTGACAGTCCAACCAGCACTCTTACCTCTCTCTTGGCTTTAAACTCACGAGGTCAGAAACTAATACCGTGAACCTCATAAGCACTTTTAGTTGCAGTCCAGTTACTGCCCAGAAAGTTGGCCCAGAGATTGTTATACCTGCTCTGACTTCTGTCTCCTGTTGAGAATATATTGATACAATGCTTTAGTGAGATGGTTCCTAACTATGACAACAGTTCGCGACTCAAATCAAAATAAAAACTATGATATTCGAAAGAGAATAAAAAGGAATTTATCTGTATTTATAGATGTCCCCTTTTAATTTGTAGATTTACAAACTTAAAGATGTGAACCCACAAAGACACTGAGTTACAATAATGCATTTATAGTTTCTCGATTTGTTATAAATTAAAATTTTGTAGTGACCCAACTGAAATGAGCCTGCGACCCACCTGTGTATGTGACCTAAAACTTGGAGTCACTGCTCTAGTGAGATATTTATGTGTTTAATATTTTTGTGTCGCTGTCATCTACGTTACTTTATATTTACATTGTGATATGGATGTGTCAGATATTAGTTGATATTGATTGGTTTGATATTGATATGCCTGAAATTAGTTGATATTGATATGTCTCTTATTGATATATCTTATTATTGATATGTTTCATATTGATATGTCTGATTTTGATAATCTCATATTGACATGCCTAATATTGATTGATATGTTTTATATTGAAATGTCTGATGTTGACATACCCTATATTGATATGTCTGATACTAACTGACCGGACCAGTCATAACATTATAAAGAACATTTGTTTTTTTTACTAAAGCGAATATTTCATGCCCTAACTTGACATTTAGTGTCACTGTCATTACCTGGTATTGTATGTGGCATTCAGTAAATGGATCATCTTGACTAGACGACGAAATTTAACAAGTGGCTGTAAGACAAAATAAAATGTTTTAGGTTTGATTGCAATCAAAAGCACAAAACAAACTGCACAGACTACAACAAACAAAAATAAATGTTTGATTTAAAACAATGTTTTCAACAGAAATTCACACTTTGTATTCTTTTAGGAGTTCTCACAAGTTGGTCTTGTTAAACATTCTTTCACTCTCTCTCTCTTTCTCTCTTTTACAGAATTGATTTTTTGTTTTTTTATTTTTGTGTGTAGAAATCGGCAGATTATTAGTTTTTTTTAGGAGCAGCGGATGTACATTTTGTCTCCAACTCTGACCTGATGTTTGATATTGGTATTAGAGAATATGTCGTTTGTTGTGATAGTCTCACTAATGTGGCTGTCTGTACAGAGAGATTTACAAACAAGATTCACTTTTATTTAAGTTAAATCAGGTATTACCATTGCATGTATTAAAAAAATACAAACATCTTTTAGAAATGTAAGAAATCATTATTTTCGATTATTATAAACTTCATTAATTTTATCACCCTGGACAAATATTACTGTATTCTCATTATATTGGTCACTAAATCCTCAAACATTAAAACTCTCATTTTCTCATATTTGAAACATTTAATTTCTTACACAAAATTACACGAGAGTCAGCTGTTTTTCCACAAATCATTTTTCTAGACACAAAACATTTTTAGAAAAACACAGCATTTCTCCGGACACACATCGTTTTCTTATAACACACATAAAATTCTCTTGGAACTTAACATTTCTCTTGGAACTTAACATTTTTTCTTGAAACTTAACATTTCTCTTGGTACTAAACATTTCTCTTGGAACTTAACATTTATCTTGGAACTTAACATTTCTCTTGGTACTAAACATTTCTCTTGGAACTTAACATTTCTCTTGGAATTTAACATTTCTCTTGGTACTAAACATTTCTCCGGTACTAAACATTCTCTTGGTATAAACATTTCTCTTCGTACTAAGGTACACTCTGTTCTCAATAAATATAAATTCTTCTATTTGACAGAAATCTGTTCAACAAATTTAACAAAGTCGTCATTCAATGTACAATACATTAAAACACATTCTTCTCCATGAACTGACCATGAAGTTGCTGGACATCTTCGAGAAATCTCCCTGGAATCTCGTTTTCCTTAACGACCTGCTTCGTCCAAACAACAACCGTCTCTAGGTTAGAGCGCCTCTCTGGTTTCCATGGCGACTTCTGTATGCAACATTGGAATGACCGCGACTCCTCCTGGTTGATCTGATCATTGACTGTTGAAGTGATGTAGCAGGCTGAAGTTTTGGCGTTTGTTTGATAACGCTGGTGGGTACAGAGGCAGCTTTAGGCAAGTTTTAGGTAGAAAGCTGTAAACAATCTTATACATTTTAATGTATTTATCTACTTAATATGGACACTGTTAAAAGTAAAAAAAAACAAACATTAGTGATGAACATTATTAAACTGTGATGCTTCCTTTAAATATCATGTGAGGTTGTATATCTATTCTTTGAATATTATGAAGCTCTATGTCTGCCCTATACATATCATTAGAAGTACTATAACTTTCTTTAAATATTAACTTAATTTCTAAATCTATTCTTTAAAAAATACTTTCAAAATATTTTTAAACATACGTTTCCTCAATAAGTGATATATATGCCTATCATACTCTAAAGAAAGTAAAATAATATAGTAGAGGCAGAATGTGTTCAACAATTTAGTGTGTGAGGTCCCTGTAAGGATGAGATGAAATCTCTTACATCCTATAAAGCTAATGGAACTAATGGGACGGTTTTTATGGTACCCCTCTTTCATCCCCACCATAGCCGATAGTGCAATGGCCATGGAGGCACCACGGGAGACATAGCGGGAACTTGAGACAAGACCTGAAAAATGTCCTTGGTCCTCACCGGAGATCGAACCAGGTACCTTCAGGTCGACAGTCGAACGCTTTACCGCGACTATCGCAATTTTGTAGAACAGTTTAGTTGGCCTGGTTGTGTAGTATCGCGACGCTCGACCTGAGAGTCCGGGGTTCGATCATCGGTGAGAACCAATCAGATTTCTCCAAGTCCTGGTGAAAGTGGTTCAGTCCCACAAGTCCACCCAGCTTTAAATGAAATGGGTACCTGACACAATTCCTCTATATGCCGAGTTTACAGAAACAGAGAATTCTACACTTCGTCTGACGTTATGGCCCTTTAGAGCTAAGGGAACTTTTTTCTAGAATACATACAACAATATAATAGAACCAGAATCTATTTAATAATGCAGAATCTAAACATTGACATATAAGTGTTTTCTTAATTAGACAATTAATGAAACGCCAAGAAGAACAGAGAGCTTTTCAATTCTCTATATACATTTCAATATAAAGAAACTCAACATTTGACCCTGACCTCATTAATGACGGTAGTGAGGCAGAGTGCCTGACTTTAGGCTGGTCAACGTTCAGTCTGTACGGCCCCCGACGTCCGCCGTTTCAACCTTGGACGGTCAGTTTGCTGGACAGAATCATGTTTTGCGATTTCTCGAACCTGATAGGCTCTCTTCATGTTGAACCCGGAACTTTACGGTTGGCTTCGTGGCTGGGGTTGTGTGTGGTGTGTGGTGTGTAGTGTGTGGTTCCGTGAACTGATTGGCGTGTGGAGGTGCTGCCGTGTCGGTCTAGAGACGGTTTCACAATATCACGCTCAATTATTTCAGCGGCGGTAATCCTGCTTCTAAATTTTTCAAGTTCAGTTCTATTCAATGGATCTACCAGGTTAATATGTTTTGACCGCTTAGCATTTTAATCTGCGCCATCTTCGCACTGTTGATAAACCCAGAATTGTATTTTTCTGTAACTCTGTCAACTTTCCTGGTTCGAAAAAATGATATGTAGAAGTTTTCATGTCCTTTCCCAAAGCCGATTGCTTTTTCCATATCAATCGTTGTAGATAATTTACTGCGGAGTTTAAAAGTCCCTTCTGAATTTAACAACTTATCTATTGTATTTATGTGTTCTGAAACCATAATGGTGGGTTTTGACGAAGAAGTTATTATTAACTGTTGGAACAGGAGGTGTATGTGTACAGGAACTGAAGACCATATCCTCTTGGTGTTTATTTCTGTTTTTCGAAAGTTCTCGAAACTCTAGATTTTTGTGACGTCACGTGTCCTGGCTCAGGATGAAGTCTTTTCTGACTTACACTAGGCACCAAATGCAACCATAAATTATTAATTTCTTGGATGGGAGACAATGGAAATGTTTGGTATTCTCTGTCTCCTCTAATTTGCGCAATTCTTGTCTCATGTGAATCGTTTACATTCTGTTTCCTGTGAATTAAGTACTTCCTGTCTCTTGTAAACTGTTTACTTTCTTCTGAATAAGTATGGGAAGTGTTAGATTGTCTTCCTTCAGCTGTTGTTTATTATGAGCAGAGTTTTAGACAATTCCTGTTTTGTTCTATTTCTTTCTAAAAGTTTGGATGAGTAATTTCTTTCATGAATAGAAGTACATTTCGTTTTAAGTTTCCGGTCTTCCAGAATGTGAAATAGTTTCTCAAGGTTGTTGTCTCAGAGTGCAGTGAATGATCTTTTAGTTTGCTTGATTTCATTGTCTCATCTCTGTACATTGACAATAAGTAATTGAATTATTAGCCAATCGAATTCACACTATATTTAAAATGAAATATAATCTATCTTGTAATTTCCAACCGAACATACCGGGTACTTAATGGTAGTTACTTTATTTTTTAATATTATAGTAAGACAACAGAAACAGGTTTAGATGTACAATTCAAATCTATTTTTTCGATTAAGAACATGTTTATTCCATTCGAAGATGAAAAACAATGTAACAGAATTGTTTGTTTTAAAGTATTTCTTCACCAGCTAATTCAACTTCACACGTAAAGCAGAGAGAATAAATCATATCAACACGTCCAGCTGAAAAACTTTCGAAACACTCGTCTCAATAAAAACTCTGAGCGAAATACTTAGAAACGTAATTTTTTTAAAACTTAAATAACATACATAATATAATTATATTAAACAATACAACGTTACCAAATCCCTTTCCAAAATTTTTATTAACTGCAATAATCGAAAAACTAGCTATCACTTATGACACACAATCCATTTAATCACGATATCGCCAATAAAATCCTAAAACACTGTTCAAAAATATGCGTCACTCTGATTCATTCAGATAAAAAATTGTTTCATTATTAAGGGGAAATAAATCCAAAAGACATCACTTGAATGGAAACCGGAGAAAGATAATGGAACTTTTTTTAACGAATATTTTGATTGTTTCATAGGCGGATAAATTCTTGAAATATCTTGCAGGTGAATTGAAATTCCAGCAAAAATAAAATGCGACAATCTTCTATACAAGCTAGAATAAGTTTATGGCTAAAGGACATTTTACAAAGAGCTTAAAAATACTGACATAATCGAAATATCTATTTTTAAATTTGATTTCATAAACTTACGATGGAAACTTTAAGATGTAAGTGGACAGCAGAAGCATGCTAGAATACTATAGCAATATGTAATAGCAGACAAACTGGAGTATGACTGAGTCATACTGAAAGACGCTAATAATAGTATGTAATAACATACCAACTAGAGTACTACTTGAAGAATTTCATAATTCTGAGGAATGGACTATATGATAATCTGATGGAACTGACTAGATGACATATTAATGAAACTGACTAGATGACATTATGTTGGAACTGACTAGAAAACGTATTGGAAAGTTAACAAAGATTAGGTTTCGTAATCTAAGTAAAAGTCAGTTTGAAGTCTAATGTTATAAACATGTTATTATAATAGCTTAAGCAGAAACAAACAATCTTCAAAATAATCAACACAATAGGTTAGAATAATATACAGGTCTAACTAGTTATAAAAATATTATCTTGACTTTTGAAATATTGTATACATTATAAGTTGATTGTTTTGACACATAAAAAAATTCTCTATTGTTTACTCAATTTACATTTTTATAAACATTCATATATTTCCTATACAAACAGTTACATAGCCAACTATTCATTGTTCATAATGTAAATAATATACCATAACACTTGACCTATTTCTCTAAATAACTGTCTGCTACAGTCGCAGTTCTCAACCTGTGTTACGCGTATCCCAAGGGTACTGGAAGGTTATGGGGGTACTCGCAACACAATTTCGCTTCAAACCCTCAAAATTTTGAAGAAGGTAGCCAAAACAACGTGCCCAAATATCACATTAGATGGTGAGGATGTTACATTACGAAAATAAGTACATGTATATTTATTTGTGGACTTACTTTAGTTGGGATGCAGTCGCAAAAAAAGTAAAGTTGGAAACCACTGTGCTAGAGGATTAATATTATTGTATTATTGTAACGCTCCTGTCCGTGACACTCACCCCGTCAAACAAATGGTCATAAACAACTGGCAGTGAGCAAACATCCTGGTTTTGCTTGGAAAGGACTTGACTAATCAGACATTGGTGTCACCGTTATGTAGAGATGTTTAAAATGTCTTATAGATTATACTGGCCCAATGTATAGACCTTGACTAGCTTGTATTTACCTATTGATTTTTTATGATGTCTAATGCAGGCTTGCGGAGCCGCCAAATTTTTTCCGGCTCCCACAAATTTGACGGCTCCAAACCTATTAAGATAATATCACACGAGACAAAAATTTTTGTAATTGCGCCAAGCAAACAGGCCGCTGATAAAAAGTTATGCAAATTTTGCCGCGTTCACCTCCATAGTCAGGAACTTGAAAAATATACGCAAGTCGGTTTTACTAAAAACAAACCATTTCAGTGCATCCAGAATCATATCATTATTTTTTTGTCGAGGTTTCACTAATCGCCATTTCATAAGTAATAAAAAGCTATTTCAATGATCAAAAATTAGCAAATAGTAAAATGATACATTATTTAAAATATTTTAAAGACTTCAGTATTTATATTTATTTATAAATTCGAAGTGACTGTTGGACCGAATTTTGCCAATAAAGTCTGATTGTTATTCGGACCCGTGGCAAATATGCCATAGCTTAGCTATACATAAACTTTATTATTGTTTTTAATAATTGTTTGAATAGTATGATTTAATCGTTACTCAGTGTGTCTAAATTTCCACTAAGCGGACTCTGTATTATTATTTTTTTTTCGGGTTCCGTCTAATACTTTAAATATAGCTAAGCTTAGTGCATATTTGCCACGGAGTCCAAATAACAATCGGATGGGACCCGGGTCCCTGTAGCCACAGCCTTATAAATGTATCTAGTCTATTTCAGCTATTCTGTTTATAATAAAATTGTTAAATACAGAAAGCGACCATTTTGTTTTTTTAGTCTATTACAAATTCGCTGTAAAATAATAATACGAAATGACGCGTTCTATTTGTCGTCGTATCAAAAATTTATTTTGAATGATTGATACAATTATTCTATGAAATAAAACTGTTTTAACTATATATATAACAAAATAACATGCCATTAAAAAACTGGAGGGTAAACAAGATTTAAAACGAACACAAAACGATTCCCCATTAAAGATTTCTTGTGGTGATGTGCGTGCACGCTATCATTTAAACGCTGTTACTGTTGTGGCGTTCGTAAAAATGACAACATTTCAAATTGTAGGAGGCAAACAATCAAAAAAATTTGGAATTTTAAAGCTAAAAAAATTCTGCTGTAAAAAAAAAAAATATTTGGGAGCCGTGGAGCCGCCAGACATTTTTTCGGCTCCGGCTCCAGCAAAAGTAGCGGCTCCCGGCTTCTCGGCTCCAACTCCGCAAGCCAGGTCTAATGACCCTGGCCATAGTTTAGATTATGTTTAAGATGAACAATTTAGTTCAGATATTTTTTAATGCTGCAGAATCATTTCCAAGATAACCGGCTCGCTAACAAACAAATCATTAGATCTCAAATATTTACATGAGTGGTGTACACAGACAAATACAGACACGTGAGAAAGAAACAATACTGAATTTTTTTCTCACTGTAAAGTGAAATACATTTTTTTCTTTATCCTAGCAATATTATGATGACGTGACAGGTTTTCATTCTGGCATGCATTGAAAACTTTGACTGTCATATCGGGTTCTGACATGTATCGTATTGGGTTCTGACATGTATTGATTTCTGACATGTATTGATTTCCTGACATGTAATGCATTGGGTTCTGACATGTATCGGGTTCTGACATGTATCGGGTTCTGACATGTATCGGGTTCTGACATGTATCGGGTTCTGACACGTATCGGGTTCTGACTGTATCGGGTTCTGACATGTATCGGGTTCTGACATGTATTGGGTTCTGACATGTATTGATTTCTGAAGGCATGTATTGATTTATGACATGTTATGCATTGGGTTCTGACATGTATCGGGTTCTGACATGTATCGGGTTCTGACATGTATTGGGTTCTGACATGTATTGATTTCTGACATGTATTGATTTCTGACATGTAATGCATTGGGTTCTGACATGTATCGGGTTCTGACATGTATTGGGTTTGTTTGTTATTGATTTCTGACATGTAATGCATTGGGTTCTGACATGTATCGGGTTCTGACATGTATCAGGTTCTGACGATTTCTGACATGTAATGCATTGAGTTCTGACATGTATTGGGCTATGACATGTATTGGGTTCTGACATGTATTGATTTCTGACATGTATTGGGGTCTTACATGTATTGGGTTCTGACATTATTGATTTCTGACATGTATCAGGATCTGGCATGTATTGGGTTCTGACATGTATTGGGGTCTTACATTATTGAGGGTCATACATGTATTTGGTTCTGGCATATGTTGGGCTCTGAGATGTGTTGAGTTCTGACATATGATAGTAAGTTATGACATCATTAAAAAAATCTATTACCACTACACCTTTTATTTTAAATGATAGAATGTATTCTTTCCTTATTATTGTAAGTCGCTCCAAAAAGTAAGAAGAAATAAAAACGACTAGAGATAAAACCCAAGTTAACTGCATTAAGCTCTACCCACCGTACAACCCACGGCAGAGAGCTAGGCAAACAAGGGGCTTTCAATGAAACAGGAGAAAGCCAATTTGTCATCGATATCAGTTATTGTCATGACCTTTGGCCAGGTCTGTTGTGCAACTCACGGCTGAATGTGAAATACTTCAATATCGATATGGTAACAACAGATACCTAACTAATATAAGTGGATACCATGACTAGGCAGACGTCAGGTATTTTAAAGGTCAGACTAAACAACATTACTAAGATAATGTATATTGACACAGGTACGTACCAATAAAACTATCTGCAGTATACATTCAACTTTATTTTTTTATTTGCTAAGTTTGACACTTTTATTAGGACAATTATCGATCAAGATCAACACTAGACAGTTTTCTTCTGTTAAACAAGTCAACATATAAGACAGGCATTTAAAAAAGCCACTATAAGACAGGCATTTTAAGACAGGCACTATAAGACAGGCACTATAAGACAGGCACTATAAGACAGGCATTTTAAGACAGGCACTATAAGACAGGTACTATAAGACAGGCACTATAAGACAGGCATTTTAAGACAGGCGGTATAAGACAGGCACTATAAGACAGGCATTTTAAGACAGGCGCTATAAGACAAGCACTATAAGACAGGCACTATAAGACAGGCACTATAAGACAGGCACTATAAGACAGGTACTATAAGACAGGCATTATAACACAGGCCACCGATTATACAGAAAAAATATTAGATTTAGGTGACCATTTCCTTCACCCACAGTTAAAACAATACAACATAGACATTAGCATATGAACCAAGTAGTATTAACATTCCATAACTAAACTATATTATAACATGGCAGCTTTTACATTATACTGTCAAGTGGACTATCCAACCTTGGCCGTCTAGGTCTAAGATCCCTCAGAACGGCTAGATGTCAGGGCTGTTAAGGTACATTTCAGGCAGGCAATTCATGCCAAGTACGACTCACCAGAGTTACACATTCAAATTCAGGTACTATAAGACAGGTACTATAAGACAGGCATTATAAGACAGGCACTACAAGACAGGCACTATAAGACAGGCATTATAAGATAGGTACTGGTTATCGAAAGTTGAATCGAAGAAACAAAAAATTCCAGAAGTGTAAGAGTCTTTACATAAACATTGTTTTTAAGTTTAGTTCTTTAAATGTTTACATGAAATATGACCCTCTACAGTCTGAGTGTCAAACATGTTTTCTTTTTAAATTGTTGTTGATTTAGAACAGCAATAGTTAGGTTCTTTGGAGATATGATATACATTATATATTGTTGTTACATGTCTGTATTATGATTATCTTTATAGATTAGTGGATTATCTGGGGTAGGTTTTATAAATTATCTTCGAATGAGGTTAAGAAATGTAGCTTTGCTTTTCACAAAGAAATGTAATGTCTGTAGACTGATTAGACACACCTGTAGATTGCAGGGGTTGTGTTGTGTTTTATAATTTCACATTTTGAATGTACCTTGGTTTATTTATTGATGCTATTGCTTCACTTCTTTGTTAGTTTTATTTAATTTCAAGTAATATTTCATTCAGTCTAAACAACCTTTACGATAAATAATTGTTGGGAAAATCGTAACTGAGCATTATACACGAAGACAGCATTGTACACAGGTACAACATGTTATACACATACAGATCTGTACACACTAAACACATGTATGGCATATAACAATGTAAGCATCCACATTTGTACAAGACTGGTAATTCAGTACAACAGAGTTCAATATTTACCTTTTCATAAAAAGTAACCGGTGACCAGCGTTGAGATGACGTCACCACCTGGACAACAGGAGATGGAGATCTGTCCACCTCCAATCTCTGGCTGGACATTCTCTTTAATGTAGGTCACCTTGACGCGGTTGAATCACAGGGAGGAGAAACCTGGACTCTAATATCTGGACATTCAACCAAACATATTTTAATAACAACCCTAAATACAGTAGGTCTCAAAGTTTATGGTCGCGAGTCGCGACTTGCCCATGGGTCGCGAGCTGATTTGAAGCGGGTCGCCGGAAAAGGTAAAATGTACTTAAAACCGAAAATGACATTAATTTTAGCTTTTCTTCTTGTTTTAGAACGAAAATAAACGGAGTTTTTTAACGTGACGTGATTCGCAATAGTTTGAGACATTTAAACAAAGTTTTAACTGACAAACGAAACAATTTGAAAACGTCACATCTATTTCACAAACCAATAAAGTTGCAGTATCGGTTGACTTCCCTTTATGAAGCTTCAGGTTTCAAAATAACATCAAGTCGTTTATATTTCGAAATCTTAGAGTCTATTCCTTTATATTCGGTTTTTTAATAATGTTTATTGAATGAACATTTTTAACTCGAATTTACAGTGAAATACGATGAATGACTTATAATTTTAAAATCTCAAGAGGTTACTGTAATAAGACGGCTAGTAATTGAATTAAAGTATCAAGATGTTAATGTAATAAGACGGCTAGTAATTGAATTAAAGTATCAAGATGTTAATGTAATAAGACGGCTAGTAATTGAATTAAAGTATCAAGATGTTAATGTAATAAGACGGCTAGTAATTGAATTAAAGTATCAAGATGTTAATGTAATAAGATCGTCGGAAACAAATAAATATCCTCCACTGCACAAAGAAATCAAAAATATTTGTGTGTTATTAGTGAACATAGAGAGCAGGGGTCGTAACATTGCCACATGACACGGCACCATTAAGGTTTACTTAGTACAGTAAGCGCCACAGAAGTCTACTTAGTACAGTAAGCGCCACACGAAGTCTACTTAGTACAGTAAGCGCCACACAGAAGTCTACTTAGTACAGTAAAGCGCCACACAGAAGTCTACTTAGTACAGTAAGCGCCACACAGAAGTCTACTTAGTACAGTAAGTTCCACACAGACGTCTACTTAACAAAGTAAGCGCTGCATTGATGTCACTGAATATAGTAATGGCTACAAGACAGATTTCAATTATTTTTATATTATTTTTTCAGTTCTGCCCTTTTCTCTTCTCTAATCAACACTTAAAGTTTCATGAAACAAGAAAATTGAAAATTAAAATTTCTAATATCCAAGTAAACGTAATAGACGTTCGTTTGAAGTTATTGAGAAAGAAAAATTAAGTTTTAATTTAGTTAGCAGCAACAACAACACAATTATAATTAGAAATAAAACTTAATGTTTGAAAATGGTCACATCAATACTCAATCCACAGCAATACTAATTCAAAGCAATACTCAGTAAGCTATAACAGTCACAACTAACCTCAGTCACAGCAATACTCACTTGAAACCGTGTCATTGAAAGTGGACTTCTTTGTTTATTCCTCTCAAAACAGTGTCTTCTGGAGCTTGATAGTCTAGGAGTTAGACTAGAGCTACCTTGGGTTTTACACAAATTGCTGGCATCTTGATTCCAAGAAAAGACAACCTCGATTGCTGTTTAATTCTCCGGGCTTTGTGAGTAGTGTCCCCAGCGACATTGTTCTAGTTCGGTAGCTCACTTGGAGACACAAAGTGTCCGATACCGACCCTGTTTGGGATAGGCTTCCGACCGGTCAGTATAATGGAGTAGTAGTGTTGAACAGAACTCATTTCTTATTTTGATGAGGTGGTCATTCCCGGCACCGCTCACAGCCGTTCACTGTTTCACCGCTCACAGCCGTTCACTGTTTCACCGCTCACAGCCGTTCCTATTTGATCACGTCTGAGGACGGCTACTCTCTGGGGAAAAATGTTTTAAGTTGTAAGTTTCATGTCACAATAATGAGTATACAGTCAATTACATCAATGTTTCTGTCTTTGTGTCTGTCCATTTATTAATGTCTGTCTGTTTTTACTTTAGGGACTCGATGGTATTAAGAGTGAGTCCAGTCAGTGTGCTGCGAGAAATCGTCTCGGATCCCGACTGCCTCATTCCCCCTGACCTTGTGTTGTACGTCTAACTTGGGCATGTTGACTAGACAAGGGGGATGCAGTTCTATTCTAAGGGGATGAAGTCTGTAGAATTTCTTTAGCTAATCGCAGAGATAGAGAAATCCGGTTGCCACAGTTTTCTTGAAGATTGTATGAGGTTCCTTTGGTAACTACAAGGCAGTTAATTATGTAGAAGTGAATTCAAAACTCTTGTGCGCATATATCACGCAATGGGATCTAGTGTCCATTGGGTGCCACCTCGACCAAAATTTCGGGAGATTAAAGGGACATCTTTAGGCGCAAGGAGAACACTTTCACCAAAATATACTTTACGTTCGTTATTAGCAAGAACTGAACAATGAAAACATGATAGGAGACTACATTAAATGGACTTGTTTAAAACGTTTAATCGTAAATCTAGAAAGCAAACACTTTTAAGTTTAATATCTTGAGTCTTACAGTAATGTACAGTTACATCAGTTTTTTCTGTGAATTTTGTTACTGAATATGAACCTAAACAGATGAATAGGGTCAATATTTTTAGTAACATAGAATTTCATTTTAGTTTTCGGTCATAACTTAAGTTGAATTATAAAAATTGGTATGTTATGTAATGTCAAGATATGTACTGTTAAAAAAAAGATTTGACGGGCGAACTAAACCATTGTTACCTATTGTAACGGTATTTTACATAACCTTTTTATGGTGTTTTACATATTTGTAATGGTATGTTACATATCTTTAATGGAAGGAATAATTTTTCAATAAGACATTTTTTTCGTAATTTAACATTTTATTTTAGCTCAGAGGATTTTTTTGTGCAAAAACTATAGTTAGATATGAAGATTATTTTGATACTCATAGTAGTGCCGTTTAGTTTAACCCATTTTTTGTGTTTGATATAAATGTAAATATGTTGGCCTGATAATATGATCAAACAGGTAAAAAACTATTTAGATGAAAAATAATGTTCACGAGACATCATGCAAAATAATGAAAGTAGAATAGAATAGCTAGAATAAAAGACAAATTCTTGAGCTTGGATAAAAGTAGTGATAGAAAAAATATAAAGTCCTAATGGAGTCAAGAGAGATGATGGAGCAAACTGAGGAATCAAAGAGATGATCTGGAACAAACTGGAGATCAAAGAGTTGATGGAGCAAACTAAGGGAGTCAAATAGTTGATGGAGCAAACTGATATAATCAAAGAAGTTGATGGAGCAAACTGAAGAATCAAGAGATGATAGAACAAACTGAGGGAATTAAAGAGATTATGGAACAAACTGAGGGAATCAAAGAGATGATGAAACAAACTGAGGGAATCAAAGAGTTCATGGAGCAAACTGAAGAGATCAAAGAGTTGATGGAGCGAGCCCAAAATATAATCAAGAGTTGAAGTGGAGCAAACTGAGAGAATCAAAGAGATGATGGAACAAACTGAGGGAATCAAGAGATGATGAAACAAACTGAGAATCAAAGAGTTGATGGAGCAAACTGAGGAATCAAAGAGTTGATGGAGCAAACTGGTATAATCAAAGAGTTGATGGAACAAACTGAGAGAATCAAAGAGATGATGGAACAAACTGAGAGAATCAAAGAGATGATGGAACAAACTGAGGAATCAACGAGATGATGGAACAAACTGAGAGAATCAAAGAGATGATGGAACAAACTGAGGGAATCAAAGAGTTGATTAAGTTGACTGATGGAATCAATGAAATGATAGAGAGCTTGAAGAGGGATGCTAATATAATGCACAGTAAAACATACACACTAAATCTAACAGAGGAAAGTTACGATAAGTTAAGACTTTTGTGAGACATTTTCCAGATAACATTTGAATGCAGTTAAATTAAAATTGCAATTAAATAAAAAAAGAGAAACAAGTTAATATATTTTCTTACATTTCAATTTTTTTCTTTTTTACTTTTATGTGAGAATAACCATCTAAATATCCACCTCAACGTTAGTGAAATTCCAACACTGTCAATACATTCCTGAACGAATAACATTGTAATGAATACGGCTCGGGTTATTCCTCCTGAAATGTACAAAAGACAACCTTTCATGGTCTACTAGTGTAAATATTACCAAACATATGAACGACAACTTGTACACAAAGTTTCTCTCTCTTATGATTATCTACCTTTGATGTCTACACTATTACAAATGATAAAATATTTTTTATACAATCGAGATAGTTTGATTTGATATTGTATACAAAGTTGATATAAAGGAATGTATTCTTTAAACCGACTTATGAAGAAAAATAAAATAATTGATCGACTTATCGAACAAATCGAATCAATCAATCAGGCGTTGGAGCGATCTAATTGAACAGAGCGCAAGGCTATATAAGTCGTAGAATCATAGGAAGAAGCGAAAGGAAATAAATCTGATGTTTTCTATATTCGTTCATGGGGTGCACTGACTTGTTATAAATGTCAGGGTGGAGTGATTGTTATGGTCTAGTGGGATAACTGAAGTGACTCGTATCTAAGTCTTCAGACTATTGACACTTTCTCCACTTCATTCGATAACATTCTATCTAAGTAAATCTGTACTTAGATTCTTCTATTACTTTAACACTCCCACACTACCTCCTGTGATGAACATTTAAAAAAATCTATAAACTTAATCAATCGATACAAGTCAAGATCGTTGATTCCAGGTGTGGGTGTGTGGGTGTGGTGGGTAGATTTCAGTCGATTTAGTTGATGCACCCTGGGTGGAGATCAACAGGTTACGGAGGAGTGGAGGCGTGGAGGAGGATACTTGGCCGTAGGGGCGGGCATGTGACTGGTTCTGCAGTCAGAAGCAATCACACAAACAAACACAGTCACATACAAAAATAAGGGACAAACACAACAATCATAAGTACATACAATCAAATACATTTAACTAGGGCAGAAAAGGCATTAGTATGTGCGGGGGCACGATGGGAAACGTTTAAGCCCCCTCTTCCCCTCCCCGCTCCAGCCTCACCCCCTTCCCAGTTTCAAGCCTAGTTCACCCAAGTCTTGTTGTCATTATCGTGCCCATAAATTCGACTTTTTGATGGAAAAGTTTCCGTTTGACTAAAAAAATAATCATATAGCGTGTCGAGAAACAATAAATACGATTTAACACAGACTCAAACAGACGTAATCTACACTCACATTATATTAAATACATAAATAAACTTTTAAACTACATCAAAGTACATTTTTCAGTGACAGAAAAGACTGACTCAAAAAAAGAATTTTATTTCCTGGAAAAAAATAAATGAATCAAGAATTAAAGGGAACCTTTATTTTCAGTCGTCTAAACCTCGTGACAAGTGTAAGCCAATAAATTACTTATATTTACATATTTATTTTATCAGAAGAATTTTGAGCAGACGACGAAAAACTCTAACTGTCAGGTATAATTGGTTTGATCGTGTTGACATTTTGTAGAATGAATGGAACTGTTTTTTTACTGTAACTATTGACCAGTAGGTGTGCCAATAGCCAGACGCACGGTGACCGATCGGGAGCAACCGATTTAATCAATCTAAAGCCGGTCCAGTGTATTATAACACCAGACACAAACAATAACAAACATGCAACAATAAGACATTAAAACGTGCAATAATAAAACATTAAATATCAAAACATGCCGCCAGCAAAGATCAGCAACACACCATGTCATTAAAACCATGTAATAACATAGCATACAATAAATTAGCATGCAATAACAATATCATGAAATAACATAGCATGTAATAACATAAGTTTCAATGACATAACATGCAATAACATAGCATGCAATAATAAAACATGTAATATTTAAGCTTACAGTGTGTGTAAACATTCAAACCTAAGTTTAATGTGACTTGGTTTACGAATGCAATGCGAGCACTGCCTTGTTATACAGTAGTAAGACAAGCAATTTTTAATTACATTTAACTTCTGGACCTAAGAGCGATGTTTTGCAGTACAATTAGTTCGTATTTTATGATTATCTCCTAGCTTGATGTGAGAACTATTAAACGGAGGGTTTTACTGTCAAATGTTTGGTCTCCACTCAGCCATCTTCACTTGTATAGACATTAATTAAAGTGTTTTAACTATGTAGTAACCATGACAACAGTCCTCATAAAGTAAACAGAGTGAGAAGTACAACAATGCCAGCAACGAATCTGTTTAACACAATATTGTAATGTCTGAGAAATTTTTTACAAATAATGCATAAACAAAATTTCATTGGATAAATTCCAAAAAGAATACAGACTAAGATAAGAAAAAATGAGTTCAATTTTCTCACTTTATATTGAATTGAATACCAAATATAATAAAAAAATTAAAAAAGAAAATGCACTTGGAATATATTTTCAGAAACTTCAATAATTTAAAAACTTGAAAACTTCTCATTTATATTTAGAAGAGGTGTATTTATGGAATGTCAGAGGCTTTAAAAGAACTTTTAAGCCCCCTTTTTTAGCAATGTCTTTAATTTTCAAAAATTAGCATTTCCACTAATTTTCACAATACTAAATTTAAAAAAAAAAATATATGTATTACATTATCAAAAAAAGTACTCCTGACATTCCATAAAGTAAGCTCTGATTATAAAAATGTACATTTTATAAGAATCCAGTCTATAAATATGTCATAAATAATTGCCAAAAAAGGCCATTAATTTCAAGATGGCGGCATGCCACTACTACAAACATCAATATTTTAATTCCTTTTTGCAAAAAAAAAAAAAATAATTTTAAACCTACTACATGTATATCATTACCATGATATTAAAATTTCTTAAACTTATATAATAAACATGTTTTTTTTGCATGATACTCCCGTAAGGGGTTGTGCCAGTCAACACGTTAGACCAAATATCTATTTAAAAAATGGCTCGATTTTTTTATTTTTTTCAAAAATACAAAATTATTGACATTTAAATAAAACAAAACAATACGCTGTCAACGATGGCGGTATGCCACCACCTTCAAATATCAATATTTTAATATCTTTTTTTTGTAAACAAATTTTCTAAACCTATTATATCATTACTATGATATTAAAATGTCTTAAACTTGTGTATTAAAAAAGTTTTCTTTTTGACTCGGGTACCCCTTTATTTTTGAGGTCTGAGTTTTTTACAATTTTTCTAGTTCATTTTTTTCCGCTGAGTTCAAATATGTAACTGGTTTTTAAATCAGGTCAAGTTATTATTCTACTTGAATTTCTAAATGCTGCAATACCTTTATTCTACAATAAGTGAGGAAACAACCGATAGAATTCCCATTTTTAGAATTTTGGCAATGTATAAAACAGCTAACAATAAATACTTTTGTTTATCTTGGTCTTATTTGTTTTTATAAGAGATAGTGAAAAAGTTTCAATTTTTTTTTGGAACATTCATTGAATGTGAAGCTTCAGGTTATAAACTGTTATAAAAATATGTTTTTAATCTTGTTTTTTTGCTAATTTATTAATTAATTTGTATGTAAAATTTAAATTTTGCTGTCTAAAAGCAGAAAATGATTTCTGAATAAATTGGTAACATGGTAAAAGTAATAGACTTTATAAGAGCTTCTGATTTTTATAAAAACGAAAAACGTTGGGCGCATGTTATACAACACTAGAATTAATTTTACATACTCATATGCATTTTGTTATCTAGACCTAAGTTCTAATAATGATCTGCAATATCGTGAAATTTCGAAAACCTGTAATAATTTTTTGGATTTAATTGTTAACATTTGATGATTCTAATACTGTAATACAAACATTCACATAATATAAGATTCTGGGCCCAACGTTTTTCGTTTTTCTAAAATCAGCTCTTATAAAGTCTACTATTACTATGTTACCAATTTATTCAAAAAATTATTTTCTGCTTTAGTACACAGAAAAACGTTGTTTTTATAAAATGTTTTTTTATAATGTAATTTTTTATTAAAACGATGTTTTTCTTTTCTCTTATTTTATACTTTTTTAGTTTTGCCAGAATTTAACTCTATTATTTTGCTCAATTTAATTGAATCAATTTGGCCAGTCTATGGAAGACTAAAAAAAACTTCCTCATTTGTACACACGACAAGATCTGTTTCAAAAATATTTTGTCTTCATAAATCTCACGGCACAGTAATAAAACGTAGTTCGCTTCGGGGGACTTGAAATATTTAGCTTATCGTAATTGAAATGTGTTAACTTATCGTAATTGAAATGTGTTAACTTATCGTAATTGAAATGTGTTAACTTATCGTAATTGAAATGTGTTAACTTATCGTAATTGAAATGTGTTAACTTATCGTAATTGAAATGTGTTAACTTATCGTAATTGAAATGTGTTAACTTATCGTAATTGAAATATTTAACTTGTATTAATTGAAATGTATTTATCGTAATTGAAATGTGTTAACTTATCGTAATTGAAATGTGTTAACTTATCGTAATTGAGGATGTGATAATTTATTGTAATTGAAATGTGTTAACTTATCGTAATTAAATGTGATAACTTATCGTAATTGAAATGTAGTAACTTATCGTAATTGAGGATGTGATAATTTATTGTAATTGAAATGTGATATCATGTTAAATGTGTTAACATCGTAATTGAAATGTATTTAACTTATCGTAATTGAAATGTGTTAACTTATCGTAATTGAAATAAGTTAACTTATCATGATGAAATGTGTTAACTTATCGTAATTGAGGATGTGATAATTTATTGTAATTGAAATGTGATAACTTATGTAATTGAAATGATAACTTATCATAATTGAAATGTGTTAACTATGTCATTGAAATGTGATAACTTATCGTAATTGAAATATGTTAACTTATCGTAATTGAAATGTGATAACTTATCGTAACTAAGTCTCAAGGCCAATAGCAGTTCGCAGTTTATATTGGTAAAGATAACTCAGAACTTACACAAAAGTATAATAAATAGGTTTTTGATTGAAAATTTTAAACAGCAGTCTTAATCTCAGGGAACGCAATCTGGTGACGCGAAATACTTTTATATTGCTGATTGTTTCCCCTTAAAAAACCTGTTTTTATGACACTTCTTCCTTTGGCTCTACAGCCAATTTAGGGCCCTGGCCTACCATACTACTCTTCTCCACTTTTCCCGATCAACAATTTTCTTCCTCCACTCTCTCACTCTTGGCTTCAAAGTTTTCTACTTCCTCTAATATCTGCTTCTTGGTCTGCCATTGAAATAGCTCTAAATAAAATAGTACTCAAGTGCCGTATATATGTCAGTGATTTTGACCCACAACTAATGAAACTCGCTGAACTTGTCTTTGGTTTTGCTGAATTGGTCATGCTGTATACCAATCCTAATGAATTATGTTTTTATAAATTACACTGGTAAACAGTGAATTCATTGCCAGTGATATTTGAATCATGTTATACAAAGTCAACTATGCTGATTTTAGAACAAGTACTTTTGCTAGATTGGCTCTATTTTACGAGATAATTAAAATTAATTAAATAATGTATGCACCGTGTTTGGAATTTGTCAAAATTTGCATGAAGTATAATGTTTTTAACTTCAATAGTAGTGAAATTGTTAACAAATCATGCAGAAATTAGTTCAAAAATATGTGTAATAGTGTTATAGAAGAAAACATTTTAATTTGAAAAACTAATTATGTCTAATTAATTAATTAATTAATATGTTAATTGTCCTTGGTAATGCATTAGCAAATCGCTGTTTGCTCGACCCTTTTGTATGTGTCGTTGGTGCAATTGCGCTGGAGGCTCCAACAGTAGTCGGCATCATGTATGTCCCTTCTTCCTTGATATCTCTCCTCCATCACCCTCACATATCCGGATGGAACCTCTCGCCTTGTTCCTCACTGAAGTCCCCAAGGTTACCTGGAAGTGGTCAAATGACCCTTGCAGGTAATGTACCTTGATGCTCATATTTGTTCCTATTTCTGAAGTTAGCTAGCATATCTTGCACCATTTCTTCTGTAATTCTCTGCTCTTTTATTATCGAAGAAGTTCCTGACAACTGAAACAAAACTGTTCCATGAAGAAGCTTCAAGGTGATTTCAGTCATTGGTGGTTTGAATCTGAGGACCGTCAAAAATCCCAGCTTTCAGCTTCTCCATACTCAATCGGGGAATGTTCTGCAAATATACTTGAAGAAATAATTGCCAGATTTGTCCATAGCCTTAACAAATTGTTTCATTAAACCTAATTTGATATGACGGTGGGAGAATGATCTTATTTTTGTCAACCAGTGGCTTGTTGATGATATTTTTTCTTTACCTACAGTCATGGTTTCCCTTGCAGGCCATGCCACACTTCTCCAATGATCTTGCCTTGCCCTGCTATCACAAAAGGCACATGAAGCATGGGTATTTTGTGTATCCTGACTGCTGCCCAAGCAAGAAGTTTACCATTTTTAGATCAACACAAATTGACCACTGATGCTCATAATAACGGACTTTCTGCAATACTGTTTTGATATGATATTCTCCTTACTCTTCTTTAAATTGTTCTTGAGTGAGCAATGGGAAAAAGATGCATGGTTACCATTGTGTAACAGAACGCATTTCAAGCTTCTGATGGAACTGTCTATAAAAAGACGCCAGTCTTCGGAATGGTAGTCTTGTTGTGCTCCATTTGGAGCAGAAGTCCAAGGATGTCATTACAGTAAACAAGATCTTCATCTTGTTTGAAATATGGAAGAAGAAACTCTTCTCTTTTCCGATAAAATGTTATTTTAACTTCTGGTTTGAGAAAATTTCTTTCATTGAGCCTGTACGCTAAAAGCTCAGATGCTTGCTTGGACAGATTTAGGTCTCGTATTAGGTCATTGAATTCTTCTTGGCTGAATGGTTGAGGCGTTGAAGAACTTCCTTCATAATCGCTTCCACTGTTTTCACCTGCCAAAACTCCGAATCTTGCCCCTCGTCGGGGTCTGATGGTGAAGCTCTTATAATCCAGTAAACACTGGTATGAACTTCACTGCTACGTGGAATTGGTCTCCTTGCAGATTCAAGATCGGGGTTAATCCCACACTTAGATTTCTTGTGGCGATTGAAGCCTTTAACATTCAAAATACAAAAATAACGATTGCCAAAATGGTCTTTCGGCTCTCGCCATACATTGATACCCACCGAAACTTGAACTTTTCTTCTCACCATTTGTCCACTGCTGCTTAAGAGCTCTCCACACAGTTTTTGCAGACCTTATGGGAAACCCAAGACATGTCTTGGTCTCCAACATCACACCAAGAAATAAACCAAATATGCCTGCTGCACAAAGTCAGTTATATTTCTTCTTTGTTTTTAATCATGTATTGTCCAGAGATGTAACAGAATACATTCTGATTATTTTTGCAGCATCTTTGTGATGAACTAATGATGTCTTTAGAAAGCAGAGATAAAATAGAAAAAAAACCAAGTTATAACTTGGTATAATTTTAATTAAACAACAGACACCAAACCTATTGCATTTGTTTTACACAAAGGGTACAATCATATTTTCAAGGGTGTCCAATATCTCAGAAACTAGAGCCAATTCAGCAAAAGCAGTGGCAGTTTTGAAATCCAGCACACATGAATTGCTATAAATTCATTCAAACATTCTTGGGCTGTGTTATCATTTCTAAAAATTTAAGCAAGGATGCCCAACTTCTAAATACACTTGATTAAGTATTTACATGTATTGCTATTTATCAATAATGAAGATATATTTACCTCGAATTTGAGTAATAATAATTTATGTAAGTAATATTTGACGAGAAATTTCTTTTTCTTTTTTTACCTTTTAGTACATTTTAATCAGAGTTTTATTTTTGAAAGAATTAAACTTTCTTGTGCACTTTGCACACTGTAAACGTTAATTATATTATTCTACAAGTTTCTATAAGACTAAATAAAGCTTCACTGATTTCCTTTTCTGCTACTGTGCTATGGATTGTATTAATCTTGATAATCTCAAGATGAATTTCTGTACGTTATAAAATTTGCACCATCTATCAGATAATTCATGGACATTATTGAAATCGTGTATTTTCATGAAGAATCCACACGTGTGGCATTTTTGAGGAGCCTTCACGAAATTAAAAGTTCCACAGTTTGTGTTACAAGAAAGTAAAATTAATTAAAAGCGTATAAACATTGGCTGATAGTGAGGAAATACAAAAATTCATTGAAAGAGTCAGACAATGGAAAAAAAAGCAACCTGGAGAGCCGTACACAAAACAACGAAACCGAAGAAGTTCAGTATAGATTTATAAGCACTTGTCATCCCGCTGCGTAGCATACGCCTATCTGTCAATATAATTACTGTAATTATTTTTTAAATAAGCAATCAAACAAAATATATTTTATCATTCATTTTAAATGCTCCATTAAATATTGTGATATTTTTAATATCTTCTTATAAAACTTACTGCACCAAAGCAGGGAGAAAATTAGCATGTGAACGTTATTCAAAAAGTAAAGAGAAGTTGTGCAAAGAAATTAAAAACAAAACAAAAAAGCAGCAATTAAGCCTGTTAGCCCAACTTCATTTTATAAATATTTACTATGCCATGTCGCGCATCGCCGGGTACATTGCCATTGGAATACTTTAAAACAAACCAAATAAACATCTTGTCTGTTGTATATTCCTACAGATATTTGTACAGTTAAGGTCATTGTAATTAATTTGGTGGAGAATATTTCTTGGGTTGTTTTTTCCTGCCACGTTAATCATTTTACCTCCAAGTATTGCATTTATTCAAATATTATTGTCAAAAGTTTATTCATTTGACAATTGCACCAAAGGAGGATTGCACTATTTTCAAAAATCTAGAAAAAATTGTGTAATTATTCACTTTGCATTTTTTGCCAAAGCAAGGATTATCTGGCCACTTCTGCAAAGGCTCATTTTGCCAGACGACATGAATCCTCGAATTTAGAAGCCTCGCAATCGATCTCTCGATGTCGCATGTCCGTCACAGAGATTATTTTTAGATAAAAGATTTAGATAAATGATTTTCAAAACACGCGGCAAATGTGCAAGTGTAATGAACGCATCGAAATTTCAAATGTATTCAAAATGTATTGGATGCAATGAAAACTCATTTGTATGGAATGCAATGAGATGATGGTATGAAAGGTCAAGTGTACTGAATATAATGAAATGTATAATCCTCACCATAGCCACCATACAATGACATAGGTGGGTGACTGGACTGAACCCGGAACCCACAGCGTAACCAAGACAACCACCGATGAACCGATTTATCACAGATCTGTTGTATCGTTTCATAATTTTAAATATATATATATATATATATATATATAGATATAGATAGATAGATAGATAGATATAGATAGATAGATAGATAGATAAATAGATAGATAGATAGATAGATAGATAGATAGATAGATAGATAGATAGATAGATAGATAGATAGATAGATAGATAGATAGATAGATAGATAGATAGATAGATAGATAGATAGATAGATAGATAGATAGATAGATAGATAGATAGATAGATAGATAGATAGATAGATAGATAGATAGATATAGGTTAGAGTAATACGAATAGAGGGATGGACGGAAATAATAAAAATTGTAAGAATATCTCATGTCGACTTCAACAGATGGATAGAAAGACAGATACTTAGATAAAAATGATATCTGAGTTTATAATGTGATGTACAGACAGAAACATAGATTGGTCAGAAGTATAATTAGTTGCTGTGTAGATCGTTTAGAACTTTAACTGCAACATATCCATAACGTCTTAATTGAAAATAAAAATAGAACGCGGAGTCAAAGATGGATGTTCACCAAAATCATCATCATGTCATCTTTATACTGATTGGATGAATTCCAGGTCTATAAAAAGCACTAAACTCGTTAGATATTTTTTTTGTTTGTTTTTCTTTCAGGTGCCGTAGGTGAATAACATTTCCTTTTTTTTTTTTATAACCTTGTAATTAAGTTTCACTTTCTGTGAGTGTGTGAGGTTTGTAGATCTTGTAACTCAAATTTCTAGCCAATCATTTGCGTCTGTTATATATTGATGTGCAGTCATTCCAAATCTTCTGTCATGTGAAAGCCAGAAATAGAACTAAATGACGTCATGCTGCAGATTTGTTTATTCTTGTGTCTCTTTTAAAATATTCTAATGTATGGATCCACCAAAAATTGCTCAAAGTTAATATCGTGGAAGGAAATTTTAACCGATTTATTTTTAAATGAGTTTCATTAAAATGGCACTAAAAATGTAAACAAATATTTTCTTAAATTCAAATATTTATAAACATCATCATTTCTAAAATACGGTTGACCATCTAGATAAACACACATATTAATACATGATTTTGGTTTCAACTAATGTAAGGGCATTATTTTTATGTTTAATTTCATGACTGATGATGTATTTAAATATGTTTATAATCATACTGCATTTTAATGAAAGATTTTTTGTTACTTTTTATATCTAAAAGAGATTAACATGTTATTGTCTGTTACGTCTCTGACCCATACATTTTACATAACTAGGGGAATAATCTAAGGACAAAAATAATTCACTAAAATATATCTTACATGAAAAATAAAGTAACAGCCATATAATATTTAGTAGGTTTTGTTTTCCTTCTTTGAGGACCGTTAATTTATTTGGGCAGTGGTTGGTTGGATGGATGGATGGATAGATAGACATGAGTGAAGTGAAACTTTTTCTACACCCCCCCCCTCTCAACCCACCCTTAAAGATCTGACAGCATGATCATTGCGCATGCGTAAATGGCCTCCAATTTTACTGTAGGCTTGAGAGTGTCACTGGGGCATGTCACGGGATTATTCAACACATCAAACAGATTATGGAATGCAGATTGTACAAGAAGTAGGGGGGGCATCTGCAAGAGTCTCCCATTGGTTGGATTACAAGATGCCAGTGAAATTAAAAAGAGAAGCAAACAGCTGGAATATTGTTCAATGTTTTTTTTTGTATGTTTCTAAAAATGAAAACCCATGTCGATTAATCAAATTAAATAAAGCGTGTTGTTTGTCATAATTGAACGGAGAGGGGGGGTAGGGGATGGAGTTCAGTGTCAAGATCACGTGTGTGTTTAAGTTGTATATAAACCTGGAACACCGGTCTATGAACCAACGTGGTGACTGAATTGACGACACTCTCCCGAACATCTTGTTTGTACTGATACATCATATCTGCAGGTAAATACATTGTTGTAATACACTGTACTGATACATCTATATCTGACCGGGTAAATACATTGTTGAATGACCACATTGTACTATTTATAACTCACAAATAAATGCATTAATTAAAACATATTGGCACTATTCTTGTATTGGGTCATCGATGTCTTTGATGTAAGTGCATTGTTGAAACATATTGTACTGTTCTTGTGTAAAGGTAAATAAATACATTATTGTAGTACATTGTACTGTTAATAAATGCAAATAAATGCATTGTTGAAGCACATTGTACTGTTCATATATGCAGGTAATTAAATACATTGTTGTAGTACATTGTACTGTTCACACTTCTCTTGGTGTTGGAAAAAGTTTATATTGTAAATGAAAAAAATCATTTCAACGCCTGACTAACAGGTGTCTTCTTATCTAACGGCGCATTTGACCAAAGGACTGAAATTCAGTGCATCAGGAATAAAATGACAGACATCCAGTCCATCAGAGATAAAATGTGGGTCAAAAAATTGAAAATGTGAACCTCCTGGGTGATGTTATTTACTTCTAACTATCATCGATTACATTGATCAGGGTTGATATATAATTATTAGACATGAGATGAAAGCTTTCAAAGACACTAACTTTTTTACTAAAAGCAATTAGATAAAGGCTAGAGTAGAGGCCTTAGAAATTATTAATAACATTGGACCAAAAAATCCAAATACCATGAATACCTTTCAAATATGTTGTTTCAAGAGCAGACTTCTGTTAGTTGAGCTCCCGCTCATATATCCGCCTCTGCATTGTTTCTCAATATAGTCAAATACAGTGTTATCTATAGTCAAATACAATGTTATCTATAGTCAAATACAGTGGTATCTATAGTCAAATACAGCGTTATCTATAGTCAAATACAGTGTTATCTATAGTCAAATACAGTGTTATCTATAGTCAAATACAGTGTTATCTATAGTCAAATACAGTGTTATTTATAGTCAAATACAGCGTTATCTATAGTCAAATACAGTGTTATCTATAGTCAAATACAGTGTTATCTATAGTCAAATACAGCGTTATCTATAGTCAAATACAGTGTTATCTATAGTCAAATACAGTGTTATCTATAGTCAAATACAGTGTTATCTATAGTCAAATACAGTGTTATCTATAGTCAAATACAGTGTTATCTGTAGTCAAATACAGCGTTATCTATAGTCAAATATAGTGTTATCTATAGTCAAATACAGCGTTATCTATAGTCAAATACAGTGTTATCTATAGTCAAATACAGCGTTATCTATAGTCAAATACAGTGTTATCTATAGTCAAATACAGTGTTATCTATAGTCAAATACAGTGTCATCTATAGTCAAATACAGTGTTATCTATAGTCAAATACAGTGTCATCTATAGCCAAATACAGTGTTATCTATAGTCAAATACAGTGTTATCTATAGTCAAATACAGTGTCATCTATAGCCAAATACAGTGCTATCTATAGTCAAATACAGTTGTTTTCTCGAAATTGGATACACCAGATCGCAATGTGAATTTCTCTGTTTCTGACAGATTAAAATAGAATTCTACGTAGCATTTACCTCTACTCAAGTTCTTTTATCTTGTTCACAGAAATGAATTGCCAGATGCTGTGCCTTACTGTCGTCTCAGCCATGTGCATGACCATGGTGACATCATCACCATATTGGTACAAAGAACAAGACATGGGGGACTATGTTGATATAGTGGACGCAGAACCAGGTACAAAATATACCCTACTCGCATCGACCAGTAGACCGATTTGGACAATTATGCGTAATTCTAATCAATGATTAAAACCAGAGGCGTAGCGAGGGGGCAAGGCAACTTGCGCCCGGGACATTTTACCTTTTTAATACCTTTTTAGCGCCCCCCTCCATTCGAAAACCATATAATAGTATATGTAAAATATACCATTTGGCGCCCCTGAACCTCGGCGCCCGGGGACATATGTACCACCGCCTCTGATTATAACCATTATTTCCTAAGTCTTATCAAAAGAGGTTTCTATTATTGAACCACTAAATTAACCACTAGTTTAACCACTAATTTAACCACTAGTTTAACCACTAATTTAACCACTAGTTTAAGCAATAATTTAAGCACTAGTTTAACCACTAATTTAAGCACTAATCGTAGTCTATCTATAAGTGTTGTATTCTGATCGCCGTATTCTGGTTGCTGTATTCTGGTTGCTGTATTCTGGTTGCTGTATTCTGGTTGCTGTATTCTGGTTGCTGTATTCTGGTTGCTTTACACCTTCGCGAACTGAGCGATTTAATCAATATTAGATTTATTATTAAAAAGCATTCATTAGAACTAGCGCGCATGCTCTATAAATAAATATTTATTATTGCTAGCCCAAAAACTCTCTATATAAACGTTTATTATAACTAGACTATATACTCTATAAATAAACATTCATCATAGCTAGCATAGATACTCCATGAATAAACATTCAATATAGCTAGCATAGATACTCCATGAATAAACATTCAATATAGCTAGCATACACACAAGTAATAAAGATAGTCATGAGCTGCTGTATTATTTTGTGTCTGCCTCAACACAGTGAACGTATGAATGATTTATTTCATGAACTGTTACAATGTATACAGCGGAACAAATGTCTTCTTTAAATAAAAAAAAATTCGATAGGCATGGGTGGACTAGGCCGCCGGGACACCGGGAAGATTCCCGGTGGACCGGTGGGCCGCCAGGTCCGGTGGGCCGGTGATGCAATAATTAATAACTAATATGCGGTGATATTAGAGGCAACTACCAAAATGGCGGTCCATAATGACCAAACCAACAGCGGCCGTACTCTCACGTCAATAAAGAGCTCCGTACTAGGGATGGACATGGTTAACTGCCATGTTAGAATTTACATCTTCAATTCTAATTTCGCTGAGTTTGCTTTGATAAAAATTATTTTTTATTTGTTAGTTGATTATAATTATCATTATTTAAATAAAATATGTTACGGTTATGAGTGATATAAATTCAAAATGTAAATGTAAAGGTGGTGCGGAGAAATTAAGAAATAAGAAACTAAAAATTCTTGGTAAAGATCGAGTTAAATGACGAAATCTAGTCGATTTATTTAAAGCCACTCCAATTCAAACTAAAGACACCGTCTCTCAACAAACACATTCTTCAAGCACACAACCCAACTCAAATCAAAGCGATGACAACAATCAGCATTCAGTAGTGCCAACAAACTTGATTCCCACATTACATTTAGAAATGGAAATTTCTTGGAAATATTATTACTCTTGTCAAAATTTGACCCAATAATTAAAAAAACATCTTGATATGGTTATTGAAAAAAGTAATGACAGACATGCATCTAATTTGGCGAATAAGGGGAGAGGAAATTTGATTACCCTCATATCGAAGACGACATTGAATTGTATCATTGATGCAATAAGAAAAATAATAAAGAAAACCATTTCGGAGGAAATTAAATCTGCTGGTATGTTTTCAGTTCAATTAGATACAACTCAGGATGTAAGTGTGAAGGACCAATGTTCAATAATTTTAAGATATGTAAGAGATAAAGTTCATGAGCGATTGATATGCGTTGCAAACTGTACATCTTCTTCTAGAAAAAGGTATGTTTGAATTATTTCAAGAGAAACTCATTCAATGTAACATAAATATTGAATATTGTGTCGGTAATGCTACAGATGGGGCAGCCAATATGCAAGGACAGTACAATGGGTTTACTAAATGGCTGAGTGATGTTGCACCTCATCAAATTCATGTCTGGTGCTACGCACATGTATTGAATCTTGTTCTAAGTGATACTACTCAAACCACGACCTCTTCAATTAGCCTATTTCAACTGCTCAACGCATGTGCAGTGTTCTTTAGTGAATCGTTTAAAAGAATGGATGTTTGGGTCGATCACCAAGAGAAATCTAGACACCAAAGATTAAATAATATTGGTGAAACGCAATGGTGGCCCAAGGAAAGTGCGTTAAATTTTTTTTGGAAATTTTGATATTCTAAACTCATCATTGTTCATTGAATTGATTTATAACGTTACAAGAACTAGCACAATCGGACGCATTCAATGCAAAAATCAGGGATATACAAGCTGTATTAGATAAGTTTATCAAGTTTGAAACGGTTGTCACTGCAAAACTATACTTAAGAATATTCCAGCACACAGGATCGCTTTCTAATTATTTACAAACCACAGGAATGGATGCTCTGCAAGCATACCGTAATGTAGATTGTACTGTTAAGTTGTTAGAAAATATTTCAAGAGATTTCGATGGTTATATCGACAGTGCCAAACGATTTGTTTCCTGGGCTAATAACAAGTTGGAAGAAGAATTTGTTGAAATTATCAGTGAGGAAAAATTTATAGCGAAACGTTTACACAAACCAAAAGCTATGTCTGATGAGAGAAGAACGCACGAGGTAGTAGGAAATAATGCAGCTGACAGATATCGTATTGAAGTTCATAACTGCATCATCGACAAAATTGTAAAAACTATTGAAAAGCGATTTGAAAGTCACGATTCCATATACGCAGATATTGCCTGTCTTGATCCACAGAATTTTGAGGATATTAAACAACAAAGGTTTAGCTACATCGGTGGTACAGCGTATACTTAGCATTCTCTCGACCAAATTTGATGAAAGCGCCACAGCGAGTAATCTCAGATAAGAGCTAACTGATTTTGCGCAGAAATGAGACAAAGTAAAAAAATTATGTCCCTGACGAATACCTTCTCCAAATGTTCGATGATTCAATAGAGAACAGCGTCAGTGAAGATTCGCCACATGAACTCTGGGACGACCAAGTTGTGGATGAGAGTGAGGAACTTCAAAAATGCAAATTTGCAAAAAAATGTCCATAGTTTGGCTGCTTTCTGTACTTTACGTAAATACAGTTTCTATGGGCAAAACTTTATACAAAGCATCTCTTAAGTGCATATAAGCTTTTACTGTGACTCTGTCTTCTACCCAAGTAACTTGTGAGAGATCTTCTCTGAAAACACATTAAGAATCGGCTTGCGAAGAGCTCATTGTGATGCATCTACACGCACCTGAAGCTTCCGCTAAGCTTATGTCAACAGAAACCGATGTTTAAAGTGAAATAATAGTGACACAATTATAGATCATGTAACCGAAATGGCACCCAGCTTAAAGAAATTACCTATACTATAAACACCATCACAGTGAGTACGAATAAATTGATTTATAACTTGAGTTGACACATTCGTGATATTTTATATACAATTATAAATTATATATTCCATTTATCGTTTTTTTGTTACTGTATATTGTAATTTTTAAAATTACCCATGACTTTGGAAGCCTCGGCCCTCAGGTTTGGATGGAAAGAATGCACAAGGAAAATAAAATTCATGAAGATAGGGCCGCTTTTTTGTTTTTTTCCCGGGCCGCTTGAACTACCCAGTCCACCCCTGTCGATAGGTAAATGTATTGAGTATTAATAGATAGCAATAATTAGATATTTTTTAAAATACATTTTGTTCAAGTTAAAGTATGTTCATTTATTAAACTTAAAATTCATTCATTATTAAACTTAAAATTCATTCATTATTAAACTTAAAATTCATTCATTTATTAAACTTAAAATTCATTTATTTTCAAACAAGAAGAAAAAGAATTATACTTCTCTAATAAAATAGAACAAAATTTTCTTAGTCACAATTTCTAGTTCAATTTATTCTGGTTTATTTTAAAACTTGAAGTCTCTACCTTTCTATTTTAACGAATTAAGAAACATAAACTCTGTGTGTTATGATTGGTATATTTTGAGTTATTGTTCTTACATTATTTCCCATACAACAAATGAAATAAACAAATCATTATTATGCACAAATATTTTTTAATGAATTTGCAAATTGGGCAACAACCATAACTTGCGTAGTTTGTGACTTATCTGGTGAAATAATTTAATAATTATCTTAGTCCGAATATGTATTGCGCGATAGATCGATACAATTTATTATCAAACATTCAGACGAGTATAATGATGAACTTCCTAATTTCTAAATCTTCTTAAGCGTAAAAAAATTCTAACAAATTATACTGAAATTCTGTTGATTTAGCTAAATTGTCACATTTCGTGTTTATTTTCATGAAAACATTAAAATGTAAAACAAATTGAACTCATTAAGCAATTGTTGAGACCTTACTTATAAATAATTGTTATCGATTGCGGCCTGACAAAATACATTAATTTACGTTAATCAATAATTAAATTAATAACAGCACTTCATCCATTAAATTCAACTTAAATGACTGGTCATTACTGAAGACTTCACCAATCGCGACCATCTTCAGTTTTATTTATTTGACACCTATCATATTTAGAAGTACACCAACTTGTATTTGACATCTATCATATTAAGAAGTACACCAACTTGTATTTGACGTTTATCATATTTAGAAGTACACCAACTTGTATTTGACATCTATCATATGTACAAGTACACCGACTTGTATTTGACACTTATCGTATTTAGAAGTACACCGACTTGTATTTGACATCTATCATATGTACTATTACACCGACTTGTATTTGACATCTATCATATGTACTATTACACCGACTTGTATTTGACATCTATCATATGTACTATTACACCGACTTGTATTTGACACTTATCATATTTAGAAGTTGAAAGTCCCTGGTTTGAGTCTAGGTCAATGTTTGTGGTATTATTTACTGGTCTCGATGAAGTGGACAAGTCCACTTCACTTATAAAACGTGTATTTTACATTAGAAGGTAAAGTAAAGGTGGCTTGGCATTGTGCTAGCCACACCCTCCGATTCCAACCCCCCTACCCCCAGCATAGGTACATACTGTGGCAAAGTATAATATGGATTGAATGGTCCACCTGCCCCAGTAGGTCCTAAATAAGAAATTGAAAAAAAATTCCTGTGATTGGCCGAGTGGTGCAGAATGTCAACTGTTGACACCGAGTGGTGCAGAATGTCAACTGTTGACACCGAGTGGTGCAGAATGTCAACTGTTGACACCGAGTGGTGCAGAATGTCAACTGTTGACATTTTATCGATACTTGTTGAGAACCAAGAATTTTCTTTTTTCCCGGTCCTGGTGAAAGCTGGTGGACAAGTCCCACAAGTCCACACATTCCCACAAGTCCACACATTCCCACAAGTCCACCCAGTCCCACATGTCCACCCATTCCCACAAGTCCACCCAGTCCCACAAGTCCACCCAGTCCCACAAGTCCATCAAGTAACACAAGTCCACCCAGTCCCACAACACCCAGTCCCACAACACCCAGTCCCACCAGTCCGCCCAGTCCCACAGGTCCACCCGGTCCCACATGTCCACCCATTCCCACAAGTCCACCCAGTCCCACAAGTCCACCCAGTCCCACAAGTCCATCAAGTAACACAAGTCCACCCAGTCCCACAACACCCAGTCCCACAACACCCAGTCCCACCAGTCCGCCCAGTCCCACAGGTCCACCCGGTCCCACAAGTCCACCCGGTCCCACAAGTCCACCCAGTCCCACAAGTCCATCAAGTACCACAAGTCCACCCAGTCCCACAAGTCCACCCAGTCCCACAAGTCCACCCAGTCCCACCAGTCCACCCAGTCCCACAACACCCAGTCCCACAACACCCAGTCCCACAAGTCCACCTAGTCCCACCAGTCCACCCAGTCCCACAAGTCCACCCAGTCCCACAAGTCCACCCAGTCCCACAAGTCCATCCAGTCCCACCAGTCCACCCAGTCCCACAACACCCAGTCCCACAACCCCCAGTCCCACCAGTCCACCCAGTCCCACAAGTCCACCCAGTCCCACAGGTCCACCCAGTCCCACAGGTCCGCCCAGTCCCACAGGTCCGCCCAGTCCCACAGGTCCACCCAGTCCCACAAGTCCACCCGGTCCCACAAGTCCACCCGGTCCCACAAGTCCACCCAGTCCCACAAGTCCATCAAGTACCACAAGTCTACCCAGTCCCACAAGTCCATCAAGTACCACAAGTCCACCCAGTCCCACAAGTCCATCAAGTACCACAATTCCACCCAGTCTCACAAGTCCACCCAGTCCCACAAGTCCACCCAGTCCCACAAGTCCATCAAGTAACACAAGTCCATCCAGTCCCACCAGTCCACCCAGTCCCACAAGTTCACCCAGTCCCACAAGTCCACCCAGTCCCACAAGTCCACCCAGTCCCACAAGTCCATCCAAGTACCACAAGTCCACCCCAGTCCCACAAGTCCACCCAGTCCACAAGTCCACCCAGTCCCACCAGTCCACCCAGTCCCACAACACCCAGTCCCACAACACCCAGTCCCACAAGTCCACCTAGTCCCACAAGTCCACCCAGTCCCACAAGTCCACCCAGTCCCACAAGTCCACCCAGTCCCACAAGTCCACCCAGTCCCACAAGTCCACCCAGTCCCACAAGTCCACCCAGTCCCACAAGTCCATCAAGTACCACAAGTCCACCCAGTCCCACAAGTCCACCCAGTCCTACAAGTCCACCCAGTCCCACCAGTCCACCCAGTCCCACAACACCCAGTCTCACAACACCCAGTCTCACAACACCCAGTCCCACAAGTCCACCTAGACCCACCAGTCCACTCAGTCCCACAAGTCCACCCAGTCCCACAAGTCCACCCAGTCCCACAAGTCCACCCAGTCCCACAAGTCCATCAAGTTCCACAAGTCCACCCAGACCCACAAATCCACCCAGTCCCACAAGTCCACCCCAGTCCCACAAGTCCATCCCAAGTAACACAAGTCCATCAGTCCCACAAAGTCCACCCCAGCCCCACAAGTCCATCAAGTACCACAAGAGTCCACACCAGTCCACAAGTCCACCAGTCCACCAGTCCATCTCTAGGCCCACAAAACCACCCAGTCCCACAAGTCACCCAGTCCCACAAGTCCACCCAGTCCTGGTCATGAGTCCCACAGTCCACACAGTCCCACAAGTCCACACAAGTCCACCCAGTCCCACAAGTCCACCTAGTCCCACCAGTCCACCCAGTCCCACAAGTCCACCCAGTCCCACAAGTCCATCCAGTCCCACAAGTCCATCAAGTACCACAAGTCCATCCAGTCCCACAAGTCCACCCAGTCCACAAGTCCACCCAGTCCCACAAGTCCACCCCAGTCCCACAAGTCCACCTAGTCCCACCAGTCCACCCAGTCCCATGAGTCCACCCAGTCTGACAAGTCCACCCAGTCCCACAAGTCCACCCAGTCCCACAGGTCCACCCAGTCCCACAGGTCCACCCAGTCCCTGCAAGTCCACCCAGTCCCACCAGTCCACCCAGTCCCATTGATCCGTCTCACAACACCCAGTCCCACAAGTCCACCTAGATCACACCAGTCCACCCAGTCCCACAAGTCCACCCAGTCCCACAAGTCCACCCAGTCCCACAAGTCAATCAAGTACCACAAGTCCACCCAGTCCCACAAGTCCACCCAGTCCCACAAGTCCATCAAGATCCACAAGTCCACCCAGACCCACAAATCCACCCAGTCCCACAAGTCCACCCAGTCCCACAAGTCCATCAAGTAACACAAGTCCATCCAGTCCCACAAGTCCACCCAGCCCCACAAGTCCATCAAGTACCACAAGTCCACCCAGTCCCACAAGTCCACCCAGTCCCACCAGTCCACCCAGTCCCACAAAACCACCCAGTCCCACAAGTCCACCCAGTCCCACAAGTCCACCCAGTCCCACAAGTCCGCCCAGTCCCACAAGTCCACACAGTCCCACAAGTCCACCCAGTCCCACAAGTCCACCTAGTCCCACCAGTCCACCCAGTCCCACAAGTCCACCCAGTCCCACAAGTCCACCCAGTCCCACAAGTCCATCAAGTACCACAAGTCCATCCAGTCCCACAAGTCCACCCAGTCCCACAAGTCCACCCAGTCCCACAAGTCCACCCAGTCCCACAAGTCCACCTAGTCCCACCAGTCCACCCAGTCCCACAAGTCCACCCAGTCTGACAAGTCCACCCAGTCCCACAAGTCCACCCAGTCCCACAGGTCCACCCAGTCCCACAGGTCCACCCAGTCCCACAAGTCCACCCAGTCCCACAAGTCGACCCAGTCCCACCAGTCCACCCAGTCCCACAACACCCAGTCTCACAACACCCAGTCCCACAAGTCCACCTAGTCCCACCAGTCCACCCAGTCCCACAAGTCCACCCAGTCCCACAAGTCCACCCAGTCCCACAAGTCCACACAGTCCCACAAGTCCACCCAGTCCCACATGTCCACCCAGTCCCACAAGTCCACACAGTCCCACAAGTCCACCCAGTCCCACAACACCCAGTCCCACAACACCCAGTCGCACAAGTCCACCTCGTCCCACCAGTCCCACAAGTCCACCCAGTCCCACAAGTCCACCCAGTCCCACAAGTCCACCCAGTCCCACCAGTCCACCCAGTCCCACAACACCCAGTCCCACAACACCCAGTCCCACCAGACCGCCCAGTCCCACAGGTCCACCCAGTCCCACAAGTCCACCCGGTCCCACAAGTCCACCCGGTCCCACAAGTCCATCAAGTACCACAAGTCTACCCAGTCCCACAAATCCACCCAGTCCCACAAGTCCACCCAGTCCCACAAGTCCACCCAGTCCCACAAGTCCACCCAGTCCCACAAGTCCACCCAGTCCCACAAGTCCACCCAGTCCCACAAGTCAATCAAGTACAACAAGTCCACCCAGTCCCACAAGTCCACCCAGTCCCACAAGTCCACCCAGCCCCACCAGTCCACCCAGTCCCACAACACCCAGTCTCACAACACCCAGTCCCACAAGTCCACCTAGTCCCACCAGTCCACCCAGTCCCACCAGTCCACCCAGTCCCACAACACCCAGTCCCACAACACCCAGTCGCACAAGTCCACCTCGTCCCACCAGTCCACCCAGTCCCACAAGTTCACCCAGTCCCACAAGTCCACCCAGTCCCACAAGTCCACCCAGTCCCACAAGTCCATCAAGTACCACAAGTCCACCCAGTCCCACAAGTCCATCCAGTACCACAAGTCCACCCAGTCCCACAAGTCCATCAAGTACCACAAGTCCACCCTGTCCCACAAGTCCACCCAGTCCCACAATTCCACCCAGTCCCACAAGTCCACCCAGTCCCACAAGTCCACCCAGTCCCACAAGTCCACCAAGTCCCACAAGTCCACCCAGTCCCACAAGTCCACCCAGTTCCACAATTCCACCCAGTCCCACAAGTCCACCCAGTCCCACAATTCCACCCAGTCCCACAAGTCCATCAAGTACCACAAGTCCACCCAGCCTTAACTAAGTAACGGACTTAAGTTGGGGGAAGTAAAGGCGACTGGGCGTTGTGTTAACTAAATTCCTTTAAAGGCCGAGGTTGTAGAAATAAATGAATTCTACACTTCATCTTCCAAGAGATTTACATTATATATATACTAGTTGCAAGTACCCGGCTTTGCCCGGGTTTAAATAAGGTTTTCTGTTTACCTTCTGTTTTCTCCCTCCCTTCCTCTCCCTCCCTCCCTTTCTCCCTCCTTCTCCCTCCCTCTCCCTCCCACCCTCCCTCTCCCATCTCCCCTCCCCCTCTCCTTCTCTCCCCCCTGTTCATTCCCCCCGCCCTCCCTCCCTCTCTCCCCCTTCCTCCTTCCCTCTCTCCCTCCCTGCCCCCTCTCTCCCTCCCTTCTTTCTCTCTCCCTCCCCTCTCCACCCCCTCTCCCTCTTCCTCCCCTCCCTCATTCCGTCTCTCCCTCCCCTGCCCCCTCACTCTTTATCTCTCTCCCTCCCTCTCTCCCCACCCACTCTCTCTCCCTCGCCCCCACCCTCTCTCCCTCCCCTCTCCCATCTCCCTCTCTCTCTCCCTCCCTCTCCCATCTCCCTCTCTCCTCCCCCCTCCCTCCCTCCTACCCTGCTTTCCTCTCTCTCCCCCTGCCCCCTCTCTCTCTATCTATCTCTCTTTCTCTCTCTCTCTCTCTCTCTCTCTCTCTCTATATATATATATATATATATATATATATATATATATATAAATACTTATTATTATGGCTTCACACTTCTTCTAAAATCCTTCTTCATTCTACAAATAGGGAAGCATGAAAAAACATCAACAATTCTTTGCAGCACAATGGCACAATACAGCACCAGCGCAAGTTCTATTCGATCATTGGGAAATGACGTCACAGAGGAATTTTATTTATGGCGCCGTCGAGATTACTTTAATATAGTAAAATACTAAAATAAAAATAATTAATTACAATTAAACTAACCATCCAGATGAAACGAAACCTGTCCTCATGTCCTGTAATTATGTAACGAATTTCACGTTTTTTGGTTATCTGGATCTTGAGTTATAAGGGAACAGACAGACAGACAGACAGACAGACAAATGAGTCTTATGAAGGTATATATATATATATATATATATATATATATATATATATATATACATATATATATATATATATATATATATATATATATATATATAATTAAATAAATATATGCTTTAAACGACCTGTTTATCCTTTTCAAATTAGTTGTACCTGTAGAAATTGTGGGTGACATGACCGGACCGGATACATTCAGCAGAAGTCGAAAACAGTTGGCCCAGATGAGTATAGCCTTTGACAACTACCACGGCAACAACAAAGCTGACAGTACTCCTGCGTCCACTAGTACGAGGTTTAACTCCAGGCGGGGCAAAGTCAGGGTTATCAGCGCTTAATTAAGTCCAGCAAGTCTACAAGAAACTATAGATACTTGGTGCTGCAAGTGATGGGAACGAAATGCCGCAATAAAATGAAATTTTTATTTGACACATTGTGTTTCGTTCCTATGTATTTCTTGACTACTGTATATGTAAGTGAGGCGGAAAGTTGGTGAGTGAGTTAATGATATGTGGGGATAAATGACCCCTAGGGATGGGGGGAGGGGACATGCTGAAAGGAGTAAGGAGGCTGCATGTGACAATATGTTGGACGACAGTTTATATATGAAATGCCCATTCCAGGCGGGAAGATCTACAGCTTGAAGACGCTATTGTTGAGAACCAGGGCTGTATGCTGTTGGTTACGGGTTCAAATCCCAGAAAGTCCAGTCACCGCCCCAGCTGCGATATGGCCAATGCACACGTTTCTATAAAGGGGATGTAAATTTTAACACAACAAAAAACCGTCCCGAATGTGGTATATATACATATTATCCAGAATGCACATCATACTTTTAAAATTGGTTTTTCCGAAAGTCGCCATTTTGGTGTATTATTTTATTGTGTATCAATATTTAGGTGCTTTACAATTATAAAGGAAAATAACAAACACGGCGTCGTTTATTTTAGTCATTAATAGAAAACTTTATAAATAGCAATGAGCTGTCTGTAGTTATATAACATATAGGTTAAACCAAATTTAGTTGGTCTATTATCTTATAACTGTTTCAGTTTTGCCCAGTTTGAAATTAAAAACAACTGGCTCCTCAAACAATTGTGTATGTAGATTTTAAACTAAGACTCAAAAGTGGCAACAGCTCAATACCTAGGACATTCAAAAGGGAATTTGTTTACTTTGAAAAATTCAATCTTCGTTACCCGTAAGTAAAACGTTAAAAGCTCATTGGTGGGTCGGGGGAGGGGGGGGTATGTTTGAAAAATGTTTTTGAACGTTGATAGCTTGAAGTGTTATAGGTGCGAAATAATTCGATAGATAGATTTATGGTCCACCACCCACTGACACAACACCATATGACCTAAACATGTCTCTAACAATGGGTTTTAACCTGGGATTACAGTAACTTCAACACCATATGACCTAAACATGTCTCTAACAATGGTTTTTAACCTGGGATTACAGTAACTTCAAAACCATATGGCCTAAACATGTCTCTAACAATGGGTTTAACCTGGGATTACAGTAACCTCAACACCATATGACCTAAACATGTCTCTAACAATGGGTGTAACCTGGGATTACAGTAATTTTAACACCATATGACCTAAACATGTCTCTAACAATGGGTTTTAACCTGGGATTACAGTAACTTCAACACCATATGACCTAAACATGTCTCTAATAATTTGTTTAACCTGGGATTACAGTAATTTTAACACCATATGACCTAAACATGTCTCTAACAATGGGTTAAACCTGGGATTACAGTAATTTTAACATTATATGGCCTAAATATGTCTCTAACAATGAGTTTAACCTAGGATTACAGTAATTTTAACACCATATGATCTAAACATGTCTCTAACAATGTGTTTAACCAGGGATTACAGTAACTTTAACACCATATGGCCTAAACATGTCTCTAACAATGGGTTTAACCTGGGATTACAGTAATTTTAACACCATATGATGTAAACATGTCTCTAACAATTTGTTTAACCAGGGATTACAGTAACTTTAACAGTAGAAACTAAAAAAAAACAGCTTTACATTGATTTTTTCTTAGATTAGTTTTTAATCCTTTTTTCTTTCCTACTAGAGGGGGAGCATTTTGGGTCATCAGTCTCGTAATACCTTTCAACAGTGGTCCCCAACCTTTTTTTCTCGCCACGGACCGGTCAACGGTTTAAAAAAATTTCTCGCGGCCGCTCGGGGATCAGGTTATGGGGGGGGGGGGGGAACCACTGCCTTAGAATACGAATTTAAATGGTTAAAAAATATTCGAATTCCAATCGTTTATGTTTCGAATCATTCATTTTTATAAATGTTATATACAAATGGAAATTCCAACACAAAGAAAGCTTTTTTCTTCGGTACATTATGCTAACTTAGGGGGCGCTTAGTTATAACTGAATCTGACATTATTCATTCAAACTCTGAATCTAAATTATACGCATATAAATTGGATGAATCCAATACTGGATACAACGGCTTTGCTTATTTTGCCTCTTAATAGGAGGGGCATCTACATAAGCAGTGAAGATCGGCATCTAGAGAACGTAATCGTAATGATGTTTGACAGTAAACTGAGTTACACGTAATCAATGATGTTTGTATTTTTTCCCTCTTAGCATAATTGCTTTACGCTTTTGCTTGTATTAATTAGAACTAAATTGTGGTATTCTCATCCTTCAATGTAATGAAGAAGATTTTTTTGTATATACTTATCTACAATTAGTATTTGTAACTAATATATGAATTGATATTTTTATTATTAGTCAGTAATATTCATTTTATTAAATGTAATGATGCTTTTTAATTGATTCTTATGTAACCAAACACACACAAACACCTTCCACCCACCCCTTACGATTACCAACCAATCAAAAAGAACGCCTTTTGATAATCATATGTTCCAGTGTTCAGTTAAGCAAAGGAATTTATTACATGACAAATTTACTATTATATGCAAAAGCTTGTTTTGATCAATTACAAAGATTGTACATTAGTAAACCAAAGATAGTAAAATACGTTTTTATTATCTGGTATATTAGTTTATCTAATTTCAGTACCTCTTTAAAAAAAAACATTTTTATCCCGAAATTTCCCGGGATGAGAACCGGCGTGTTTGGACTTCCCGGGATAAGCTAAACCCCGGGTAATGTTAAACCCCATTAACAGCTCACGAACCAAAATATATTGTATCTGTCCTTATTGGCCGGTCTGTTGTTCTTTCACTGAATTGTTTGGTGAGTAACCTAGATGTTGTGACTGGCATTACATGCTGGCCAGTTGTTATTCGACCGAGCTGTGTAGTGGGTCGTCTAGCTATCTCACCACTGCTTTGACTGTTTGTCTCGTAGTTAAACTTGGCAACTTGGTAAAAGGGAAAAATTCTACGATCTCTTGATGGCTCTTCTTGTCCTTAATATATCCACACAAAGATAGAGAGAGACAAAGAGAGATGGGTCGAATAAATGGCTCGGGTTCATAATATCGACTGTCAAAACAGCGACTGTCAGTTGTACGACTTCACAATAGCGACTGTTTCAAAACAGCGACTGTCAAAGCAGCAACCTCAAGATAGCGACAGTATCAAAAGAGCAATTGTCATAACAGCGACTAATTCATCAGACAATTAGCAACAGCTGAAAACACACAAACACACATACAAAAAATCGTTACAACTGTTCATTATACAAATTCAAGGCAAAAGAAATTAATGTCACATTTCTTTTATTCTCGATGCATTAAATTATCTAAAAATAACATTTAATTTGAATTAGATAGGCTACATACAAATTCACATGATTTAAAAAACTGACTTAAAACAGGATAGGAATAGATCAATAAGGAATTAAAAATAACATTAATTTGGATTAACTATATAATACATACACGATTTAAAAAGAAGATTTAAAACAGAATAGAAACAGATCAACGTTAGTCAAATCATGTCACGTTTGTTTCTAAATTGTGAGCAATGACTCGAAGGTATTGCAGAAGATCATACTGATCTCGATGTTGCTGTACAGAAGTGATTCATGTGTTCATTGTCGCGTATTTTACAACGTTTTTCTTAACTTCACTTCTTGTCTGTTTGATTGTTTGTTTGTCTGTCCGGGAATTCGGCAATCCAATTTTAGACCACTCTCCGATAAGCTAAACCTCTAATACTTTCAATAAAACTAAGAACCCGATGAGAATGCAGTTTTCTTACTATTTCATTATGATTTGATGAGTTTCTTAATAAACAAAATTAAATATGTATGGCGAATAGTTTACAACCTAAATCTAGGAAAATTACTGGTGCTATATATAGTACACAGTAACGGAATTTGGCACCAATTTTAGACCACTTTCCGAAAAGCTATAGCTCTGATACATTCAATATAGCTCAGAACCCAATGGCAATGCAATACTCTTACTATTTCATTATGATTAGATGAGTTCCTTAAGTATTTTTTGAAAATAAAATTATTGTGACTGAAAAAAGAATACTCTACTGCGCCTAAACACGTGTGACGTCAAAGCTCTCCGATATGATATAGCTAAACTATATATAGTTAATCGAGTTTGTCTAAAACCTAAATTCTTTAACTCTTCGTATTAAATTTCAATAAAATAGATGTATAATTGGAAAACTAATTGTGCATAATAAAAAGAGTTGTAACACGCCCGATAAGGGACTTGAACCCTTGACCTTCAGATTAAAAGTCTGATGGTCTACCGACTGAGCTAACCGGTCCAACAAGGTGTAGGCTGTAAATGGTGCCGAGAACAATGTTTCCTTTTTGGATCTTTTAAATGCCAAATTGATTTCTACTGATAGATGGCTTAAATGTTCAATGTTAGCAGAAATGTAGTCTAGTAAAATTAAAAATATGAATAATTTTGTTTGGAAGTGTCATCTGCATACGAGGTCAAGGCTTAAATAAAATGACCTAAGGATACTTGTTTCTATAAAATGTTTCGTTTTGTGTGTCTGTGTGTGTGTTTTTTATATAATATCTAACTATTCCAATGGAGAGGTGTTAAATATCTATAAAGAAATATTATGGTTATGTTTCATATTCTCGCGGGCTTACATTGATAACGGGCACGATACTTGGAAAGAAACTATAAAGACTTATCGGGGGCTTAAGGACGAATGTACTTTAAAAGCTTGGGGACAGAAGGATTCATCATTTCATTTAAAAGACAAAGTTTCAGTTTAGTCAGAAGAATTGCTTAGGGTGATAACCAAAGACAGGGTAGCAGTAGAACGCTTATTCTCCGATTGTGTTTAATTGGAGATGTAATTGACCATTCCTGTTTAATTTTATTATTAACCCTACCAAGTAGGGCTTGAAAAATTAATGTTTAGACTCATTAAATTGCTCCTCGCCACGGAAATCTTTTTTTTTTTTAAATAATTTATTCTTGATAAAAAAACAGTTACAATGACAGATAACATGGTATTAAATACATAGTAACATTGATAAAAGAATCTTATTATATTAAGTAATATACATATTTACATACAAGTTATTTTAACATTAATATACATCTCAATTAGAAATTCTTAGAAATGTGAGGTAAAATTCCATATATATACATTTATATTATAATACAGTAAATAGATTGATTACCACTTTATACATATTTCTACTACAGGAGCTTTTTGTAACTACTTGAAATTAGAATGTTTACAAAGTAATATATAATTAATAGCATTATTTAGAAATGGTTTAAAGTGCATCTTTTGTATACATTTATATTTTAGACTAGTAAGTACATCAATGCCACGTATTAAACAAAATTTTAATGGGAAACTCCCTAACCATTTGAGACTGACTTTGGAATGGTTTGAGGTTCGCTTTTTATTTTATATATATATAAATTAAAACATAAATTGACATGCAGCAATTAGTTTTATTTAACTTTAAATAAAAACAGTGGCATTCCATTCCAGAAACACAACTTTCCTCCCTTTCCATAGCAAGAAACAGAGGCTGTTAATACTCCGGGTCGTTCAACTCTCATCAAGCGACACCTGGGCCCTCGCCGTCCCCATACCTCACAGCATACAGAAAAGGGGTATTGGTATATTGTGTTCCATTGAAAACCTCTCACAGTTAAAATATTTGTCATGATAGATACAACATTGTAGTGTCAATAATTTTGTATTTTATAGTCCATTATGTATCGAATTTTTTCTTCGACTTTATCTTCTTTTAGGATTGTCTTATTGTGCCAGGCTTGAAGTCTGCATGACCAGACGAAGAGTCTGTACTCTGACAGTAGGATAATATTTAAATTATTAACTGTTTCGTTCTTTAGCTTCGGTATCTTGTTGAGAGTTATTGCCATGTCTAGGTTAAAATCTATTTTTAGGTTTGACCTTAGTACTTCTTAAGGTCTGCCTTGTGCTCTTGAATGTTGAGCATTTCAAGAATAGATGATCTTCATCCTCCGTCACGTCAGTGCGACACATCTTGCACATTGTGTTGCTTGACGTGGGCATACTTTTAATACACCGGGCTACAGGCGTCATGTTAAAAATTAGTCTGTAGCCCACTTCTCTCGCTCTGGCGGTGATCTTAGTGTGTGCCGACTGTGTAGACTTTGGAAGGTGTCTGTAAAGTCTGACACATTCCAGATTCGGCCCCACTTAATTCTGTTGGTGAGTGGTGTCTGTAAGGTTTGTACTAAAGATGTGTATATCTGCTTAGTTGTTTGATGTATGAGGTGTGTGTGGCCTGTCAGACTTTGTGTAAGTGATGTTTGAAAGGGTGTGGTCTGTCTGCCAAAGTAGTGGGGTGTGTTGTTTTTTGTTTGTATGATGTTGGTAAGCCTGAGGCCGTAGAGGTAAATAGCTAGTGGGTATTTGTTGGGTGATTTGGCTATGTCACCAGCGTACTTTAAGCGTAGTGCTTGGAGCTTACAAGATAGATCTTGGAGTCCTATTCCGCCGTCGTTTTTGTTCTGTATGAGTGTTGTGTGTTTTATGTTGCTTATTGTTGATTTGAAAATGAAACTGCGTAGTAATTTGTTCATGTTTTGTATGAAAGTTGGTGGTGGTTGTGTTGCTGTAATGTAATATATTGTTTTAGGTAGAATTAGTGTGTTGATGAGGAGGGCACGACCAAAGATTGTAGTTGACATGTGGCTGTACATAGCTATCACGTTTTTGGTCTTTTTTATAATGCCCTCCCACGTGGCCGTGTGGAATAAGTGGGGCTCGTTTGTCCAGACAATCCCGCATATTTTGAGGGACTGTTGGTTTTTCATCTGGTACGGGAAATTTTCTTTTTTTTTCCATCTCCCGAGGCCCATGATGCCAGACTTGGCTACATTAACTTTGGCACCACTGCAGCTTTGAAAGTCTTGAAAGTGTTCCATTATGTGGTGTATGTCTTTATCACATGTTGGAAAAAAAGTTGTGTCATCTGCGTATGCCAGCAGTTTGCTGTTGTCCATTTCTCCCGGGATTTGGGCTCCTCTGATGGAAATGTCCTTTCTTATTCTCTCCAAGAGGGGCTCCAACGCCAGCACGTACAGCATAGGAGACAGTGGGCACCCTTGACGAACCGACCTCTCAATGTCGAAAGGTGCGGTTAGCGAGTGGTTTAAAAGAATTTTGCTTTGGGCTTTGCTGTAAAGCGTTTGGACTCATTTGTGCGTGTAGTCTCCTTTCTTTAACACCCGGAAGAGGTATTCGTGGTCGACCGTGACGAAGGCTTTTTCTTGGTCTATAGAGAGTAGGGCCGCCTGTGTGTCTTTGATGTGTGTGTATGTTATAAAATCTCTGATGTGGTGACTCATGTGTTCTATTTTTCTACCACTAACGCTACAATGTTGGTTTTCGTGCACTAATGTGTGCATGTGTGGTTGTAACTTGTTGGCTATTGTTTTTGAGAGTATTTTGTAATCTGTGTTGAGAAGTGAGATTGGTCGGTAACTATTGACTGATGTCCTATCCTGTGTTTCTTTGTCGATAAGTGTGATGTATGCCTCATTAAAACCCTGTGGCAGCTTCCCTTTATTGTGTGTGTCTGTAAATATTTTGAGTAGGATGGGACCTAATGATGGAAGAAAGGCTTTATAAAACTCAGCACTTAGTCCATCAGGTCCTGGTGTTTTGTTGCTAGCTAAATTATTGATTGTATGTTCGATGTCTTGTAGAGTAAAGGGTGTATCTGTTGTTTTTGTTCTTCTGTTAATGTTTTGCAGTGTTGGGTGAATTTTTGTTGAGCTGATGTGTCAGTGTTTTGTTGTTGTATAGTGTGGCGAAATGTTTATGGAAGGCGGCGCCTATTTCTTCTGAACCTCGTAGCATGTTGCCGTTGTCGCCTTCGATTTCTTTAATGCATCGACTTTTCTGTATATTTTGTTCGATGTTTAGGTACGCTCTGCTCGGCTCCTCCGGGACGTTTCTCAATCGGCATCTTGTTTGTGCGCCTCTGAAACGATAGTTCTCGATTTCATTTATCTGTAGATTAATTGCTTCAGCTTCTGTAGAGTCAGGTTCTGTGAACTCCAGTTCAGCTCTCAGGACTTGCTCTCTGTCTTTTATCTTTCTATTTATCAGTGACGAGGTGTTTATTGCTATCTGTTTGATGTTCTTTTTAACGATCAACCAGATTTCTGAGACATCATCGTCTTTTGTTGTTTCACTGAAACTGTCCAGTAGTATCTGCTTTATTGTTTCTGTGAAAAATGTATTCTGTAGCAGACTATTGTTAAATTTCCAGTGAGGGGATTGTCTTTTTGTCTGCTTTGGGTTTATTGTTCCTACCTGGACTAGCACAGGCTGCCATTGATAACCAAAGACGGGGTAGCAGTAGAACGCTTATTCTCCGATTGTGTTTAAAAGGAGATGTAATTGACCATTCATGTTTAATTTTATTATTAACCCTACCAAGTAGGGCTTGAAAAATTAATGCTTAGACTCATTAAATTGCTCCTCGCCACGGAAATCTTTTTTTTTTTTTTTAAATAATTTATTCTTGATAAAAAACAGTTACAATGACAGATAACATGGTATTAAATACATAGTAACATTGATAAAAGAATCTTATTATATTAAGTAATATACATATTTACATACAAGTTATTTTAACATTAATATACATCTCAATTAGAAATTCTTAGAAATGTGAGGTAAAATTCCATATATATACATTTATATTATAATACAGTAAATAGATTGATACCACTTTATACATATTTCTACTACAGGAGCTTTTTGTAACCAGTTGAAATTAGAATGTTTACAAAGTAATATATAATTAACAGCATTATTTAGAAATGTTTTGACATAGCATGTTATGTATACATTTTTATTTTAGACTAGTAAGTACATCAATGCCACTTATTAAACAAAATTTTAATGGGAAACTCCCTAACCATTTGAGACTGACTTTGGAATGGTTTGAGGTTTTATATATATATATATATATATGACGAGCTAAAGTAGATGTAGAGACAGAGACAATCCCCTTCGACCTTTTAACATAGTAGATATCTAAGAATTAGGATTAGTACGAATAATAGTGACAAGGTGACAGACAACTTAGGGCAAGGTGGGAAACAATAGAATAGTAGACAGCGAAGGTGTGAAGACTGGGAGGCGCCGTCGGACAGTCTAGCAGGTTAACAATGACGACCATGTGACGCTCCTAGAAAGATTAGATAGTGAAGAGACTGTGACGTACTTAGGGTAATTAGGGCACGGACGTTAGGGGTATAAATAGGGACTGGATTCGGACATTAGTTAGTGAGGGAGCAGTTCGTAGTTATGAGAGGAGTTAGAACGAGAGTTAGAGAAGATAGAGATAGTTACGAGAGATCTAGTGACCAGAGTTTTAGAGACAGGAATTATAGTTAGTCAGAGTTGAGGCAGAGCAAATTACTGTGGATTTAAATGTGTATTCGTTTATGGACTTGTTGTATTCTGATGTACATTTATGTAAATAAATCGTTGTACTAACAACGCATCGAGTTTGGTTGGTTTTTGAGTTGTAACAAAGGAGTGAGCAAATAAGAGTGAAACAGACAGACATTAAGCTAAATTGACATCTCTACGTTCGAATTAAAACGCACAACTCATAACATAAACCAAAGGGCCTGAGACGTTTATAGAGAATAAACCAAAGAGCCGGTAACATGTATGAAGTATATAAAAAGGACCCGTAACATTTATGGCACCTCCGACGTTAACTCTGACTAACGCTGAACAGTATTGTGCATTATAAAGTGTTGAATTCATATTGTGAAATAATATTTGCTGTATACATTAAGATTTTCTTTATGTTGTCGACGTAAAAGATTATTATGTATTGATCATTGCTGTATAGCAGTGAGTTGCTGTTGTCGTCATCGTTACAAATACATGACGTTTTATTCTAAGTATGCTGTCGTCATAAAGAGGTATTACTGTATTGATTATTGCTGTATCTCATGGATTTGCTGTTGCTGTCAACGTGAACAATACAGGAAGTTTGATTTTACGTATGCTGTGACGTGTTGTACTCGTATTATAGTACTTATGAAGCTGTTGTGGCTGTTGACCTGAGGAAGACGTGAACCTAGTTTTATCTGCTACATTGCGCCGGTCAAGTTGGAGTGTATGGACAATATCGTATTATTTTAATTTGTGGATCAAGTCAAGTGTATTGACAATATCAATTCAAGTCTATAGACAATATCGTATTATTGTTGTGAATTCGGCGAAAGGTGTTGGACACACAAGCTAAGTCTAACATTTTATTCTTGCATACTTTATTTTAAACATTTGTAGCCTATTAATGCATTTTGTTCGTTGTTCTTGGTGGAATTCTGTATTACTTTGAATACAGTAGAGGTTTAAATAGGGTCCACCTAGAGCAACTAAAACACATACATTTAGGCTATTGTTTTATATTTTTTCTTCTGTTTCCAACATTATTTAAACGATCAGCATTTTTGATACAATAAGTAGTTTTTTTTTTTAATTTTGGTTGCATTCCCTGTTTTCTTAGTAGTATTGTCAGTCCAAGTTAATCAGTATCATGACAACCATGACAGCTTTAATAGACAATGGTAAGTCCCTCGGACTTACTGGGCAGGAGTTGTTTGATTGGGTTAAGCTAAGGGATGCCGAGGAGAAAGAAGAGAGACGCGAGGAGATAGCGAGAAACAAAGATAGGGAGGATAAGGAGAGGGAGGAGAGGCACGAAGAGAGAATGATCAGGAAGTTAGAGGCTGAAAATGCAAAAGAACGGTTGGAACTCGATAGAGCAAGGGCAAGCGAACCGCCGAGTATCACGACTAGCGAGAGACTAACTACGCCTACCCTGAAGTTGCCATATTTTAGTGAGGATGTGGACAGTATGGACACATACCTATCACGCTTCGAGCTGTTGGCAAGTAGTGCCGGGATACCAGAGGGTGAATGGGCATCCTCACTTTTGACATTCCTCCGGGGGAAAGCCTTGGATGTTTGCTTGAAATTAGACAGAGTGGAAATAAGGGATTACAACATAGTAAAGGACGCACTGATGCGAATGTATGGGAATACCTCTGATGGGTATAGAGACAAATTCAATAACATCCGTCCGTCCAATGATGAAGATCCACAGATATATACAACAAATCTTAGTTTGTTGTTTGATAGGTGGGTGGCATTATCTGGTATAGAACAGGAGTTTAAAAGTCTTCGGGAGCTTCTGTTAGTTGACAAAGCCATAAATTCGTGTCACAAGGACGTCATCGCATTCCTAAAAGAGAAGGGACCAAATAAATTAGAGGAGGTTACGGATTTACTAAGGAAATATAAATCAGCACACCCAGATAAACCTATGACAAAAACTGACGCAGACGAGAGGCAAGACATACTATGTTTTGCCAAATCATTACCCCGGCCTGAACATAGCCACGGTTCCGAACGGCACAGAAGCAGTTCTAAGGAGAGCCATGAGAGAGACAAATCTTGTTACAGGTGCGGGAAAGATGGACATTTTGCCAAGGACTGCAGAAGTGACAGGAATAATAGCCTCAAGTGTTCGGCTTGCAATGGCAGGGGACACACATCGAGATATTGCACCAAGCTAAAGGAAAGCATTCACGGTAGAAACGAATACCAGACAAACGACGCCAGACAGAGATCGAGAGGCAGGACGTACCCGATCCTGGCCGTAATGGTTTGTGACGGTAACCTCCATTTCAACCCTGGGTTTGTGGGCGATACACCAGTTGACGTGCTACGTGATACGGGTAGTACAGTAGTAGGGATAAGGAGGTCATTGGTAAAACAAAACGAATACACCGGTAAAACTGGCTATTGTATGTCATTTGTAGGTGGGAGACACGAGTTGCCAATCGCAGTAGTTAAAATTAGAAGTCCCTTTTTCACAGGAACGGTAGGGGCTTTTGTAATTGATAATCCTCCATGTGATATTATATTGGGTAATATTCCGGGGGTGATCGGGTGCAGCCCATCAGAAATCGATACTTGGGTGGAAAATAACACTCCGATGCCAAAATTTAATGTTGTCGTAGCCAAGAGGTCAAGAACCGATAAAGACATGCGTCGTGACGAAGTTATCCGTGACACGGACGGCTCGATAATCAGTCCCAATATGGACCAAGTTACAAAAGAGTCAAATGAATTGACCGAGACCGAAGTAGGGAGCCTAAAGAAAGGCAATATTAACGAGAGCGACAAATCCCTCGACAATCTGGTAATAGATGATGTTCACAAAGTTATCAAAGATGAGAGTTCATTTCATAATAAACAGAGAAACGACACCTCTTTGTTAAAGTTAATAAACCAAGGGGAAGAACAAAAGAAGGGCAAAGCGGTAAAAGAGCTAAATAGGCAGCACAAATACGTGTGTGGTAGCATGACTAGAAGGAAATGTTGCGAAAATGAGAGTTTGTTGAAGTATGGGCAAATGGAGACACAGTGTAGACATGGTATGAACGATGTGTTTCGGTACAGGCGTAGAAATTACCCACAAAATATTGATGGTAGAAGAATGAACTACACTTGTCATGGGGATAATTGTCTAAGGTACTCCCATAGAAATATGGGTAAAGAGTTATATGGTAGACGAAGGGTAGAGCAATGCTTTAGGCCTCATTACCCTGATCAATATTTCACTTCTATGTCAGTACCAAGAAATAATCGGGTTAATAACGATTGTTATCAAATGAGAAAGCCTAGATATGGGTTCTTCCAAGGCAGGGAGAGGGATTTAGATGGCAACTGCCGAGAACAGTATGTAAAATAGTTTGATTCTCGACCATGTGGCATCTCGATTACTGATGTACCTGAAACGGTTAATGCTTGTAAAAAGTATGTAATTTCCTTTTAAGTATTTTAATTGATGATTTTTTTTATTGGAAAATATCGTTTCTTGCAGAAATACAAAGTCAGGCTTGTATTTACTTACAAGATGTATTATGTGGTTTTGTTTGTTTTTCAGGCTGCGTATGTTTAATGATAACAGTGTTATGTCAGCCATTTGCACTGAAAAAGCGAGTGTTTTTGCAATTGTTTCTTAGTGTTTTGTTGCTATTTTTGTTTATTTTAAGGAGTGGATTTGGGGGTTGATGGCTCATCTATGATGAGATTTGGGGGTGTTTGTGGTAGCTCATTGTCTTCCACTGGTTGGTTGGTGTGGGGAGTGGTAGGTGAGTCCTGGAGATTTTCCTGAGTAGTGTTTCTAAAAAAGAGGGGACTATCACTCAGGTCTTCATTGGATGAGAGCGATGGTCTTCTTTCTCTTTTTGTAATATTTTTTTTCCGGGGAACTTGGAGCTGATTGGGTCTGCTCCGTGTTTCGGAAGCGTTTCCTTGAGATCTTGGACTCAATGGGATCTTTTAATTTGTTTTCTATCTCTACTACAATTTTGTTCTGGGGTTTTTTTCGTCGGACGAGGGTAAAGCCATCGTCCACACTTCCACTAGGTTGTTGTGGACTTGGGGGCACCGCTGATACCATGTCAGCGTATGTCTTTGGTTGGCTGTGGGTTTTTGAATTTGTTTTGGGGCCTTTAATTATGGGACACTGGTTAGACCAGTGGCTATCATCTCCACAAGTCCAGCATTTCTGTCTTCTGCCTGGAATTGTAACAAGGACTTTATATATTTTGGCATCCCCTTCATATCTAATTGAAATGTAGTGGGGAAGTTCCTTATCTTTTTTTGGTTGCAGGAAACCGCTCCATTTGTCCGCGGATCCCGAGACTTTTTCGACCCTTGTCAGAGAACCTGGCTCTGCGAAGGATTCGAAAATCTCCTCGACTCTTTTTCTGGCTATGTTTGTAGATAGCCAGTGGAGAGTAACTTTGACCTTGTCAGTCTCAAGTGGGGAGATGGTAACTTTAAAGTTTTTGTCGTCCCCAAACTGTTTGTTGATCAGTCGGGAGCGACATGGATCGTTGGATGTTTTAAGGTACCACGTGTACGGGCTTTCAAACCTGTACAGCGTGGAAACGTCTGATGGGTGTAGACCCATCATTTTTATCAACAAGGGCATAGTTGCCTTAGTAGCGTTTGGTCCCGTTAACCTGAGAAGGACAGTGCCCTGGGGATGAACCAGTCCACCTTCCAGGTCTTTCTTCTCGATTACGAAAGTCATAACTGACATGATTGTAAAGGTGAAAAAAGGGTTTTAAAGGTTTTGCACTGCTAACTTTAAAACTACGCAAAAATGTAGCTGTACTTACGTAAGTCCCCGATAGAAATTATGCACACAGCACGATACAGCAAATCTTGCAAAACGTCTTGACAGATAGCAGCAAATTGTCCAAAAACAAAGTACTGGTAGAATTTATGCACACAGCACGACACAAAAATTTTGTTCTAAAAAGTCCAAATAGAAACTGTAGTAACTATCGAAACAAGTTCTGAATAGTCGAGGGTAGCTTGAAAGCCACGTGTTCCTTGTATTTTTTTAAACACCGTTGGAATCCAACGCGCTCAAGGCGATAAGTTATAAAAATTATAAAATTGATGACTATTTAAAATCAGTTTTTAAAGTGAATTTCCCAAAAGGGTTTACCACGGAAATCTTTAGTAAAAGGCGAAAGATTTACTTTTTTTTTTTTAACGCCGCCATTGCCAGCATGGTAGGGTGTAGTGTGCCTACCACACCAACATTGTTGGCGGCGCTGATGCACGTCTGCCATGCCTACAGAGCGGCGGGGTGAGTGTGCCCGCTATCATCTGCAGGGATGGCAGTAAGATGGGTTTTAATCCTTGCCCAAACTTGCCAGACCAGCAGGGTGTGTGTACTGCCGGTCGGCCAGAATGGCAAGGAAAGGGGTTTTTCCTGCCACTCGGACAGAGGGGAGGGTGTAGTGTGCCTGTACCCTCAGCCCGAAATGGCAAGCTGCGCAGGTGTGCTTGAGTGGGACGGAGTGGAAGGGTGTTGTGTGCCGACCACATCCGTCACCACCGCCAGCTGTGAATACTGCGGTCTCGGATAGTCCTCATTGACCACAGTACCACCACCCTCGCAAGTAATGGGTTTTTTTTCCTGATTAGAGAACCCCTATGATCCATCCCACGTGGATCATGGTATGTTTGTCAGACCAGGAAGGAAAGATCACAAAATATCATGCCAAAATATTTTTAGATACTCCCCGAAACTAATCCGAAAGATTTACTCGTTCTGAAGAGAAACCAGAGTGCCAAAGATGAGACTGAATAACGACCCGGTCTTCGGAGAAACATAACACGTTTATGGCTTTTGTCTATGGAAATATCTTTTACACAACTAATTCTATACTAATGATTTGCTGACAATGTGAAACTGATCTTGTCATATTTTAAATATAAACTTGTGAATCATACATACTTAGCTTAACTTCTTTCAATATGAACTGATTTTACATCAATAATATTTACAGATTTAAAAGCCGATTCTAGATACAGTTATTTCCCTTTATTACGGCTTGTAATTTTTTTTTCTTAAGCAAATAATAATTCTATGTCACATATCACAAAGTGAAGGCATAGTTTGTAAATTCCACAAACATCATATAAATACAGATTTTTTTAATAATATTTTCTTTGCATTCTCTCCCCTGTGGCATGCAATTGATAACCAAAGACGGGGTAGCAGTAGAACGCTTATTCTCCGATCTTTAGTAAAAGGCGAAAGATTTATTCATCAACTTTCACATCATTGAGCTACCTCTAAATGATGAGATAAGAAGGTCAATTTTTTTATAATGTTTTTACACGGATAGAAACACTTTCAGAGGGTAAGACAGGTAAAATTCAATATATAGATACATTGTAGGACAGATACTACATGCAAAAATCAAACCTTGTAAGATCAATTATCAAAAAATGCTGAAATATGTAGAGATCATTGATAATTAGCCCGGTAGCACTCAAAGCACACTAGACACTGTTAGTGGGCTACAAGCCTTACAGCACACTAGACATTGTTAGTGGGCTACAAGCCTTACAGCACACTAGACACTGTTAGTGGGCTACAAGCCTTACAGCACACTAGACACTGTTAGTGGGCTACAAGCCTTACAGCACACTAGACACTGTTAGTGGGCTACAAGCCTTACAGCACACTAGACACTGTTAGTGGGCTACAAGCCTTACAGCACACTAGACACTGTTAGTGGGCTACAAGCCTTACAGCACACTAGACACTGTTAGTGGGCTACAAGCCTTACAGCACACTAGACACTGTTAGTGGGCTACAAGCCTTACAGCATACTAGACATTGCAAGCGGGCTAAAATCCTTATAGCACCGAGAGTAAACTAAAAGCCTCACAATAGACATTGCAAATGGGCTCAAAACCACATATCAAACTAGACTCCGCGATTAGGCTCAAAACCTCATGGCGCACTATACATCGTGATTGTGTCCAAAGTCTCAGAGTGCACTATACATCGTGATTGTGTCCAAAGTCTCAGAGTGCACTATACATCGTGATTGTGTCCAAAGTCTCAGAGTGCACTATACAACGTGATTGTGCCCTATACATTGCATTTTCTATAAACCAATTCATATTAAACTTCCATTCAGCTAAGTTGTTATTACATGGATAATACATAACAATGGCAAATCGTTTGTTATATACTAGAATACATAGATAATACATAACAATGACAAATCATTTCTGATATAAAGTAGAATACATGGATAATACAATGATAATACATAACAATGGCAAATCATTTCTGTTATAAAGTAGAATACATGGATAATACGTAACAATGGAAAATCATTTCTGTTATAAACCATTTTGCATGGGTACAACATTGCAATGGAAAATTATTTCTGTTATAAAGTAGAATACATGGATAATACATAACAATGGCAAATCATTTCTGTTATAAACCATTTTGCATGGGTACAACATTGCAATGGAAAATTATTTCTGTTATAAAGTAGAATACATGGATAATACATAACAATGGCAAATCATTTCTGTTATAAAGTAGAATACATGGATAATACATAACAATGGCAAATCATTTCTGTTATAATGTAGAATACATGGATAATACATAACAATGGCAAATCATTTCTGTTATAAACTAGAATACATGGATAAAAGATAATGGCAATTCATTTCTAGTATAAAGACTGGTTTATGGACATACGATTAAACAGTCCCGTCCATTTTTTTTTTAAAAACTACAAAAATATTTTTTTTACGAAAATCATGATTCTATGAACAACATTCCAAGCTCTTTCTATTTAATGGCAAAATATACAAAGAATCCGAATTCCGAAAACGGCTCTTTCAATTATACATAATTATACACTTTTTCATTGTTTTGAGCGATTCGAAATAGAGATTATTAATAGATTAATTTCGCATTGTGTTAAATCATTGTATTTATACACGGTGGGTGTTGGTCCCTTCCTATTCCTTTGGTACATAGATATCGTTAGACAAAAATTTAAAAAATAATGTAAATACTTCAATTTTTGTAGGGATCCACCAATGGACAAATCTATTTTAAATAACATCAACATAACGGGATTGGGGGGGGGGGGTTGGGGGGGGGATACAAAACCGAAGTGGAATTCGAAGAGTTCATCTCAGATTCTGAGTTAGTCGAGTATGGAAGATTATGGCAAAATCATATATTTCTTTTTTTTTTTTTTTGGAAAAGGAAAAAAATTGAATCGAAACATGAACGGAATGGAATTCAAACAATTTCTTACGTATTAATTTCATATTCCCAAAATACAAACCATTTCTGGAAATAGATAAAGTGCCGTCCAAGTCACACCACCCTTCACCATATTAAAACCGATGTAGTTAACTGAGAATATCAAACTCCACTCGGGCATTAAACAATGAAAGAAAAAAAAAATAATAATAACAGTAGTTATCTGGAGTGATAATAATAACAGTAGTTATCTGGTGTGATAATAATAATAGTATTATTGTCTATGTTGTAATACTGTAATGTACCAGTTATTGTCTATGTTGTAATAACGTAATATACCAGTCATTGTCTGCTTTGTTGCTTTGTAGATAGTTTAGAACTTTAACTGCAACATATCCATAACGTCTAAATAAAAATAGAACGCGGAGCCAAAGATGGATTTTAGCAATATCATCATGATGTCAACTCTATACCAGATGCCTATCTGATTGGATGAATTCCAGATCTATAAAAAGCACTAAACTCGTTAGATATTTTTTTTTTGTTTTTCTTTCAGGTGCCGTAGGTGAATAACATTTCCTTTTTTTTATAACCTTGTAATTAAGTTTCACTTTCTGTGAGTGTGTGAGGTTTGTAAATCTTGTAACTCAAATTACTCCGCCGATATATCTAGCCAATCATTTGCGTCTGTTTTATATTAATGTGCAGTCATTCCAAATCTTCTGTCATGTGAAAGCCAGAAATAGAACTAAATGACGTTATGCTGCAGGTTTGTTTATTCTTGTGTCTCTTTTAAAATATTCTAATGTATAGAGCCACAAAAAAAATTGCTCAAAGTTAATATCGTGGAAGGAAAATTTAATCGATTTATTTTTAAATGAGTTTCTTAAAATGGCACTAAAAAGTCAACAAATATTTTCTTAAATTCAAATATTTATAAACATCATCATTACTAAAATATGGTTGACCATCTAGATAAACATACATTTTAATACATGATTTTGGTATAAACTAATGTAAGGGCATTTTTATTATGTTTAATTTCATGACTGATGATGTATATAGATATGTGAATAATCAAAGGGAGGGTTTTATAAAAATGTTTATACTGCATTTTATAAAAAAAAAAAAATTCGCTTTTTATTTCTGAATTTATAGATAGATAGATAGATAGATAGATAGATAGATAGATAGATAGATAGATAGATAGATAGATAGATAGATAGATAGATAGATAGATAGATAGATAGATAGATAGATAGATAGATAGATAGATTTGATAAAATGAAAACCTAATAAAAGCAGGCTGACCTTTTGACCTCAAATATTAGGAAGGGACAGTGTCGAACTTAGGGATTAGAGGGCCCGGGGGGCTTGGCCCCTGTATTTTGACATTCGACATCATGACATAAGATAATCTACATAATATTTAATGTAAAATAAGCGGGAGGACTTTCGATTTAGGACCCCCCCACCCTAGGTATGCCTCAGAGTGGGGTGACATGGTTGAAGTGGAACGTGTTCTCCCCCCCCCCTTAATCAAAATCAATTACCTGACAGCATGATCAATACGCATGCGTAAATGGCCTCGAATTTTACTGCAGGTTTGAAAGTGTCACTGGGGCATGTCACGGGATTATTCAACACATCAAACAGATTATGGAATGCAGATTGTACAAGAAGTTGGGTGTGACCATCTGCAAGAAGTCTCCCACTGGTTGGATTACAAGATGTCAGTGAAATTAAAAAGAGAAAAAAAACCTGCTGGGAAATCGTCCAATGTTGTTTGTTTTTTTTTTTTTTGTTTTTTTTTTTTTGTATGTTTCTAAAAATGAAAACCCATGTCGATTAATCAAATTAAATAAAGCGTGTTGTTTGTCATAATTGAACGGAGAGGGGGGGTAGGGGATGGAGTTCAGTGTCAAGATCACGTGTGTGTTTAAGTTGTATATAAACCTGGAACACCGGTCTATGAACCAACGTGGTGACTGAATTGACGACACTCTCCCGAACATCTTGTTTGTACTGATACATCATATCTGCAGGTAAATACATTGTTGTAATACACTGTACTGATACATCATATCTGCAGGTAAATACATTGTTGTAATACACTGTACTGATACATCATATCTGCAGGTAAATACATTGTGTTAATACATTGTACTATTTATAACTGCAAATAAATGCGTTGTTGTGACACATTGTACTGATACATTATATCTGAAGGTAAATACATTTATGTAGCAAATTGTACTGTTCTCACTTTTCTTGGTGTTTGAAAAAGTTTATGTTGTAAATGAAAAAATCATTTCAACGCCTGACTAATAGGTGTATCCTTAGTTAACGACGATTCAGTCCATCAGGGATAAAATGCCGGTCCAAAAATTGAAAATGTGAACCTCCAGGGTGATGTTATTTACTTCTAACTAGGGCTAGGGAGCCGGTGTCGGTGTCGGTGGTGTCGGTACTTTTTGACAATGTCGGTGCCGGCATTTGTACTTTGCCCGGTGTCGGTGTCGGCATTTGTACTTCGTCCGTAGTCGGTTCGGTGTCGGCGAAAAAACTTGCCAAAAAAAAAAATACTAGAACTTTAATTAAATAATCCAGAACAACGTCAGATAGTTCTTAGCCAATCTTTAATTTAAAGTTTTATTAAGTTCTATCCTTTTTAAATAGATACTTGGTAAATCTGTTTATCAACATATGTATTATTTTCCAAAGCGAGATTCTCTACAGTGCAACGACTTGTCAGCATTAACAGAATTATGACTGAAAGCAGATAGGAAGGCTACGGGCTATGTTCACTCTGTTATTCACTCAATCATTGTAAATCATAAGAAATATTTAGTATGCATTTCTTTATCAATATCCATGCTGGAGACCGCTTTGTTAGTGGGTGCCTGGGCGTCCAGTTTGGTTATAATTTAGAGCGGCAACTTGCAGATAATGAACAGGAAAGATAGGAAAACGCTGCAACTGTACCGGTTTATCAAATTTGTATCAAACTTTATAGTTGCATAAAATGTGCACGATTAGTACCAGTCGATTTAATTATACACTGTAGGATGTAATTATACTGTAAATATTTCTTTTACGTTGTAAACAGCTGATTGAGAAAAGGCAATAGTACAAGTAGGGTACTGAAAAAAATATTATTAATCTCGAAACTATATCAGTTTTACTTTAGTAGCATTTAAAAGTCAAATGATCGAAGTAAATATATTCAGTCAATTTAAACTACAACTTAAAAACTTCACGATATAGAATTAGAATTAGCTAGCAAAATTATTATAAAAATCTCGCAATTAAAAATTGGATGTGGTTGGTGATAAAAAAGTTTTGCAAGTGCGTCCAAAAAGTTATTATGCCGACCCTGCCCAAATGTGTACATTTTCTTTATTTTTCACCAAGTGCTGCATTCACTAATGCTTATTGAAACATTTTTTCCTCTTTTGATTATAAGTATACATTGATTTTATAAGGAATCAGTAACAAAAATAAAATATATATTAAACAAATATACTTCACTATATACTTCAATATATTAAACCAGAAAAGTATATATTGTTTATTGAAAGTAGGCCTATACATTAAATTGTATAAAAAATATCGATAGCAAAAAAATAGTATCAATTTTTAATTAGATGTGCATCTTTATATATAGTATGAGATATATACAGGGAAAATAAATACACCGTTATTTCCCTTTGCCTCTCCCCCCCCCCCCCCCCCCCAGTGTCGGTGGGCTTTAGAAAAACTACACCGTTGTGTAGAACCCTGCTTCTAACTATCATCGATTACATTGATCAGGGTAGCTATATAATTATTAGACATGAGATAAAAGCTTTCGAAGACACTAACTATTTACTAAAAGTAATGATGCAAGAAGTATGTTGTTTATTTGTATGTAATGTATGTTGGGAATATTAGGATACACATCTATGTTATAATCAAACATTTTAAAATATGTATGGATCGCAATCGGAATTTATCTGTTTCTGACAGTTTAAAATAGAATTCTACGTAGCATTTACCTCTACTCGAGTTCTGTTATTTTGTTCACAGAAATGAATTGCCAGATGCTGTGCCTTACTATCGTCTCAGCCATGTGCATGACCATGGTCACATCATCACCATATTGGTACAAAGACCAAGACATGGGGGACTATGTTGATATAGTGGACGTAGAACCAGGTACAAAATATATCCTACTCGTATTGACCAGTAGACATATTACCAATTTGGACAATTATTCATAAGTCTTATCAATGAGTATGACCATTATTTTCTAAGTCTTATCAAAAGATATTTCTATTATTGAAAACTCCGGATTATTGAAACGGTTAAAACTTAAATGAGTTCGTCAAATATTGTAGAGTAAAGTGTATGATTTATTTTATTTTATTGTTCATCAAAAATCGTTAAGAGCCAACTAAAACTACAATATTTTAAAAATATTATTTATATTTGTCATATAATCTAGTTTAACCAATAGTCTAACCACTAATTAAACCACTTTTAAACACTAGTTTAACCGCTATTTTAACCACTAGTTTAACCTCTAGTTTAACCACTAGTTTAACCTCTAGTGTAACCAGTGGCGTCAATAAGGTTGGTGTCACCCGGTGCAGTAACTCATGGTGTCACCCCTCTCATGACACCCCGGTCTCCATATTTTTTTCCAGAGACGTATATATGTGCGCATGCGCGACTTTATTATTTTTTTTCTTCCGTTTCCGGGGTCAGGATTGTAGCGATAATTGATATCTATAGGTCAGTGCAAGTATACCAATAATTTCATTAAAATAATTAATAATAAAAAGTACGCAGTGTCTGTTAATAATCAAAGATATTTTTATATTTGGCATTAATTTTTTTCGAAGCCTTCTAAAGTCATTTGCTGTTAATAATCGGAGATATTTTTATTTATTTTTTAAAAATTAAATACGGCATTGAATTATTTTAAATTACAAAATAAGAATATAGGCCTAAAACTTGATATTTTGCATTTTGGTGTCACCTCTTGTGAGGGTGTCACCCGGTGCGGTCCGCACCCCCCTAGTGACGCCACTGAGTGTAACCACTAGTTTAACCACTAATCGTAGTCTATCTATAAGTTCCCTCTAGCATCATAGTTATTGCTGTATTCTGATCGCCGTATTCTGGTTGCTGTATTCTGATCGCCGTATTCTGGTTGCTGTATTCTGATCGCCGTATTCTGGTTGCTGTATTCTGGTTGCTTTACACCTTCGCGAACTGAGCGATTTAATAAACATTAGATTTATTTTAAAAAAGCATTCATTAGAACTCGACTACATACTCTATAAATAAACATTCATCATAGCTAGCATAGATACTCCATGACTAAACATTCATCATAGCTAGCAAAGATGCTCCATGAATAAACATTAAATATAGCTAGCATACAAACTAGATACATGTACTTAATATCTACTAGTGATATGTTCTTGAACTAGGTACATGTACTTAATATCTACTAGTGATATGTTCTTGAACTAGGTACATGTACTTAATATCTACTAGTGATATGTTCTTGAGCTAGGTACATGTACTTAATATCTACTAGTGATATGTTCTTGAATTAGGTACATGTACTTAGTATCTACTAGTGATATGTTCTTGAATTAGGTACATGTACTTAATATCTACTAGTGATATGTTCTTGAACTAGGTACATGTACTTAATATCTACTAATGATATGTTCTTGAACTAGGTACATGTACTTATTCGTCGTTACCAATCTAAATGGTGTCAAGTTGCTGTAATATCTACTAGTGATATGTGTTCAGTCTATTATCTTATTTTGAGTTTCATAAAAAAAATCCAAGACTTAATTTTTCATCGCTAGTGTGACACCAAATCGATTCATTGTGATTAGGATATTTAAGTAGCATTCCTAAGTTTGAAATAAGAAGTTTAACATGAAGTTAACGGCTTATACTCTGTTTTACTAACATTCACAATGAATCATTAATCTTAAATTTTTACCATATATATATATATATATATATATATATATATATATAAATATATATATATATATATTCAGGACAAGACGTACTCTTCAGAGATAGAAGACAATATCCTATAATTGATATACAACGTGATATCTACGTACCCAAAAGTGCAAGCTATGCAGCGCCCTCTACAGGACGTAGGAGGCCAAGCAGAACAACAACCCCACCAGTACGAGCGGTGACGGCCTAACAAGAAAGAAACTAAACCCATCGGCACAGAATATAAATTATACATGAGGTGTTACGATTTTTTAAAGTCCGTTCGCTACCTTTGACTAAAAAAAATGTCGCCATTACTCTGTTATTTGGTTTCTGATAGTGTTGCACCTAAATATTGATGGACAGTGTCGGTTGTATTAATAAAGAAGGACTTCCGACGAACTTCTGAAAAAAATCTTCGTCCATTTAAATAAATACCACATTAAATAAAGGGATTGATAAATTGCTCATAAAAAATGTCATTCCGCTTTTAGGAAAGCTAAATTATATTATTTTAATTGACTTTGAAGGTGTGCAGTTAACCATGATCCAGTGACGTATAGCAATGACATCACGAGTCCCATTGACTCAGTAATGGCGGCGATGGGAAACTCAGAACGAGGACGCCGATTCTGTATGGTTTATATTCAATGCCCATGATGTTTCCATGTATTTCAAAAACTGAAAACAGAAATAAATCTTTGCTTTCTTTTTGAAATTCGTTAATTTCTTTATTATTTCTGTGTTATATATATGGAGAGGTGGATGTGTGCATATAAATATAGATGGAGAGGTGGATGTGTGCATATAATTATATATATGGAGAGAGGTGGATGTGTGCATATAAATATAGATGGAGAGGTGGATGTGTGCATATAATTATATATATGGAGAGGTGGATGTGTGCATATAATTATATATATGGAGAGGTGGTTGTGTGCATATAATTATAAATATGGAGAGGTGGATGTGTGCATAGAAATATATATGGAGAGGTGGATGTGTGCATATAATTATATATATATATAGAGAGAGAGGTGGATGTGTGCATATAATTATATATATGGAGAGGTGGATGTGTGCATATAATTATATATATGGAGAGGTGGATGTGTGCATAGAAATATATATGGAGAGGTGGATGTGTGCATATAATTATATATATATAGAGAGAGAAAGGTGGATGTGTGCATATAATTATATATATGGAGAGGTGGATGTGTGCATATAATTATATAGATGAAGAGGTGGATGTGTGCATATAATTATATAGATGGAGAGGTGGATGTGTGCATATAAATATAGATGGAGAGGTGGATGTGTGCAAATAAATATAGATGGAGAGGTGGATGTGTACATAGAAATGTAGATGGAGAGGTGGATGTGTGCATATAAATGTAGATGGAGAGGTGGATGTGTACATAGAAATGTAGATGGAGAGGTGGATGTGTGCATATAAATGTAGATGGAGAGGTGCATGTGTGCATAGAAATATAGATGGAGAGGTGGATGTGTGCACATAAATATAGATGGAGAGGTGGATGTGTGCACATAAATATAGATGGAGAGGTGGATGTGTGCATATAAATATAGATGGAGAGGTGGATGTGTGCATATAAATATAGATGGAGAGGTGGATGTGTGCATATAAATATAGATGTGTTTTTGAAATAAAACAAATAATAAAAGTAAGAAATCCCGCCTTTATAATAAGACGTTAGCAGTGACTAATGTAGTATCTACGAAAGACGACCCACAAATTGATTCAATTAGATGACTTCATAAAACTTTAAAGAAATCATACAAATGTATTTATTATCAGGCATAAGACTAATAAGAGTAATATAGCAGGGTTGTTAGTACCGAAGTATTGGTATCGGTCAATACAATATCGGCGATACTTTTTTAGTATTGGTTGCTGTATTTCCGATCCTTTTTATATCAAGTATTGATTTGTGTATCACCGATACATTTCAAGCAAATATTTTTCGATGCTCGATACCAATACATTTCTATTGTCACTAACAGTTATTTGTAGAAAAACAATAACTATTTTTATACATTATTTTAAAAGTAATCTACATAAATTCAACCGCTACTAGTAATCATAGCAATCAGTCCTACCAGTATTAACACTGGTTTAATTTCAACTTTATAGTCTATTCACACTGGTTTAATTTCACCTTTATAGTCTATTCACACTGGTTTAATTTCACCTTTATAGTATATTCACACTGGTTTAATTTCAACTTTATAGTCTATTCACACTGGTTTAATTTCAACTTTATAGTCTATTCACACTGGTTTAATTTCAACTTTATAGTCTATTCACACTGGTTTAATTTCACCTTTATAGTCTATTCACACTGGTTTAATTTCACCTTTATAGTCTATTCACACTGGTTTAATTTCACCTTTATAGTCTATTCACACTGGTTTAATTTCACCTTTATAGTCTATTCACACTGGTTTAATTTCACCTTTATAGTCTATTCACACTGGTTTAATTTCAACTTTATAGTCTATTCACACTGGTTTAATTTCACCTTTATAGTCTATTCACACTGGTTTAATTTCACCTTTATAGTCTATTCACACTGGTTTAATTTCACCTTTATAGTCTATTCACACTGGTTTAATTTCACCTTTATAGTCTATTCAACTTGCTCTTTCAAACTAAATTCTCTTCATTGTTAAGAAAACGGACACATGTTTCCAATGCCAAAGCGTCCCTTAGTTCTGCTACATCTGATGGCTGTACGTGACAGCATCCCCCTATCCAGGTGGCCCCGGCTTCCAGCCACTCCTTAACATGTTCTGACATCTTGTATTCGTCTGTTGACCTGTATAAAAACAATTATGATAAAAAACAATGACTCTGGTGCAACTTAAATAAAATTTCCATGCAGTGAACGTGGAGCGAGTATGGTCTACATAAAAATTCCAAACCTGCGTATCAAATTTGCGCATCTTTATACATTTGATGTAAAAAAAAAAAGTGATTAAATTTAGACATGTTTACAGAAGAAACTGAGAAAATATTTTGATCTTTACTAAACAACAAAACAAATGAATGTTAGGTCACATAGTTCTCTGACAAATTCCTGAGATAAAGATATAAGGGTTACTCTGTGGAGCTTTGGTTGCGAGCCCAATCTGCAAGATGTAGATAGTGGGTTTGAATGTCTTTCCTGGTACCTACAAATCCAATGCACAGTCAGAAATAATGGTGATACAAAAACCCTTACATGAGTGTTTTATAGAATGTTAAGATAAACATGTGATCCTTACAGGGACTATAATAATCACTAAAGGGAATCCACCATAGGATATTATTCTGTTATGTCATTAAAAAATTTTTTTTTCTCATATCCACAATCATATAATTAAAAACTAGCCTCAATATATTGTAAAAATGATTACATCGGAAAAGGTTTACATTTCAAAACGAAAGTCATCTTGATGATACCAGTTCAACAGGAAATATGTGCTCATTTCTTTTAATATGTCTTACCTGCTACCCAGTTCGTAAGGTCTAGCATTGGGCTTAACAATGATTGGAATGTTCACACCAAGTTGACTGATGCAGTGTAACAAGGGCGTTACATGGGCTGGATTCACACAGTTCACCCCAACAGCAGCAACGCTGTCATACTGAGCGACTGATCTTACAGCATCCTGAATATTTTCTCCATGAGCAGTGTGGTTACTGTCCTGAGGGAACATTTACAAACATTTACAGACAATCATTTATTTTCTTCAATATCTTAAATGCATTCATTTTCAGTGAGAATTGTCTAACCCGTGTGTCTCCCGCAGGTAGTTTTCATATTGTGCTGTGTATGCGTTTTAACCATGTTTCTCCCTCGCAGGTAGTTTTCATATCGTATTGTGTTCATGGCAATAAAAGCCAAATGTTATTTTCTATTACAGTATTTTATATATTTCTTTGTTATTTCTGTTCATGTTCTTTTCTATTGCAGTATTTCATATATTTCTTTGTTATCCCTTCTGTCGGATTTCGTTCAGCCAGCTTCAGCAGGATTTTCTACTAGTAACATTACTAATGGTTAGTATCATTGTCTATCAAATAAAAGGTAACATCCTAAATCATTTCAAAATGGGCTACCTACTAAGAAAGTAGGAATATAATGGAATATAGGACACGGAGAAAGTTATAATGGGATAACGGATGAAATAATAATTTGATATAGGATCAAGGACAGAGTATAATATGTTAATACGGGATCAAGTACAGAGTATAATATGTTGATATTTGATACTTAATATATTTTACCCCCCATTGGTTTTCCAACATTACTCTGTAAATTACAAAGAAAAAAATACAAAGTTGTTCTTTTGTATATTCACCTGATTTAATTAAATGACAATTAGGGTTAGAAGCTACAGCCAATCTGGAAAACTAACAACATATACTCAAACCATACTCCTTTATTTTATAGTAACTCAGTTAAAGGTTAAAATTACTCTTAAGTTAACTCTGAAATACCAGCTGATGCCTGTCACAGTTCATAATTTATAATTGGCCTTAAGTTTGTCTGCTAAAAAGAAATATCTGGCCACTACTGGAAAAAGCTTTAGCAGAAGGTAATCTAAACTGTCAGGGCTACGTTAGATTTCAAAAGGGAAGGTTTTGTTTTTCATCAGTAAATTTTATTCTTGGATCGTGTGATAAACATATTCAAATAATAATTACATTAACTCCAACTTATATGTTTCATGAGATAATATCTGACGCATATTATAAACTTATACGGGTATACTCATGTTGATAAATCTCTGAATAAACGACAGTTGATATAATCAAATTTAATGATACAACATCAAGTCAAATAAACAGATTCTACAAAAGAATCCAAAATGTCATGCAAATAGTACCTATGTTCCAAAAGTTAGGCAAGACATAATACTTTATTTATATCGCAGACCAACAACAAGACTTACTTGACACTGAAAAGTGACCCAGGCTTTAGACACAGGAAAACTCTTCAAGCCATCCAAAATGGCCTCTGCCTCATGAAGCACAGGAATGGTCTCGATGGCCAAAATATCTGGATTAGAATCAATCAATATTTTCAGCCGTGGGAGGTGCCATGTCTGCAGCTCCTGCCAGAAAGAAGAAATTAAGAACAATAATCAGCTATGGTAAATTTTGAATTATAGGCTCGGCCGCTTTGTCGGGTGTAATCTGAACATATGCCTGGGGCCCTGTCCTTAGAAACCATTGGTGGGTCATTCTGTTCAGAGGGGTTCTAATTGGTGATTTACCAAATCTGCCAAGATTACCTAGCAGCAGCTCTGTTACCAGTAACAATAAAAGAAATTACAATACAAATTTTTGAATTATAAGCTACGTGTATTTGGTATCAAATATGGTAAGCCAGGTGAAATTTTAAAAAACCATTTACCAGACAGTGATATCCAAATGCAACACCATTTTTGAAATAACTATACATGTATTAATTAAAAGCTTAAAATATAAATGATTATTATTTTAATCTCATTCAAAAGTTAATAAATTAAAAAAAAAAAAAGAATATTTTAAACTCTGTTTCTTTCCATATGCTTTTTTTCCAATCTTGGCTAGTTTTAAATTTCTTATAAGTCATAGTTATATTATAATGCAGGGGTGTACAACCTGCGGCTAGTTATATTATAATGCAAGGGTGTATAACCTGCGGCTAATAATCTTTTTTTTAAAGAAACAGAACGCTCAGTGCAGCCTTCAGGTGTGAAATACTGTGAAAAGATGTATTCGAGAGTATCTTTTATTTGGCCATAACATTTTCAATAAATCTGGCCACTTTAGGGAGGGACCTAATCAGAATTTAAACAAAACCAAGATCTGGAAAATATTTTTCAAAGACATGAAAGATGTAGTTTCTCCAATCCTAGTGCATCTATTCATGGATCAGAAATAATACAAGTCATCATCTGGCTAATCAAAATATTTGTGATTTAATATGGATTTTGTTAAATGAAATATAAATATAAGATAAAGACTTGCTCTGTGATTTCCTTAGTAACATTTGTGTCATGTCTCACACATTATATAAGGACTGAAAGTCTGATGAACAAGTTTTAAAAGTAAAGTTCCCTAAGCCCTCAAGGGGGTCATCAGGGCAGATGAAGGGTAGACTTCATGTGTTTCAGTAACCTCGGCATATATAGGGAAAGTCAGGTACCCATTTAAAGCTATGAGGTTCAAACTGAGGGTTCGATGAGGTTCGAACCCGGGACTCTCCAGTCAACAGTCGAGTGCTCTACACTGCATGACCACCCAGCGAAGAAGAACAAGTTTTAATGATATGTCGACATACAATTGATAACTATACACAAACTAATACTTGTGAAATTAAGTTAAAGTTAACAGTTTTTGAAATCCCATGTCTTTTAAAATATAAAGTGACAAATTATAATTCCTTAATTAAAATGATTAAATAAATTATTATAATCACCAGATGTGAAACACTTGATGTCCGGTTTTTCATTTTATCTAATTATCTTCAGGCTTAAATAACAAACCAGAATGAATGCAGAAAAGAATTGGACACAATTACAAAGTCAATGCTGAAAAATTCAAAGGGAATAATTTAGTCAAAAGAAAAAGAAGATCTTATTTTTAAGATCGGTGTTCTGTCCACCATTTAAATAGAGCAAATGGGAACAAATGTTGGACATAACTGGGCCATGGCTTTGTGAAAATTGCAGAGACTTTAACTACAAAGTGACCAAAAAAAAGATGCAGTATAGTTTTCCAAAGACTGGTCAGACATATTTTTTAACTTAATCAGTTGTTCTTTTTTGGGTGACTTAGTTTATTCAGAAATATTTTTTTTTTTTAATTAATAAGCATTATTAATTTACAAATTAAACTGTTTTAAATATAAATTAAGCTGATTTATTTTACCAGTGAGATATGTTGAAGTTTAAGTTTTTTAAAATGTTTACGCCAATATGAATTTAGTGCAACACCCAACAAGCCTGAATTTTACTATTTTTTTAATTACTTGATAAAATGTCTAAAATATTTTACTATATGAAAGAACAGGATGGAAATATAATTGAACATGTTTGTGGCTATCCCAGTTCTAGTCTTGTGAGATTTTTCCATTATCTAGAGAACAAATTTACTTCCCAATAACTGCGGAGTAAGCTGTTTGAATTACCTGCTTTGACATACTATCTGCATATCGTCCATGGTACTCTGATCTATCACACAGAGTTGCACCGTACGGCCCAACTGATGCCGCTACATATCCTCGTCTTCCTGAAATAGGATATGAAAACTGAGGATAAACTCAACTTTTACTGCTTGATCCAGCTCATGCGTTAAGTTTTTAAGTACATTTAATTTACATTAGTACATATGTGTCCAGGCGTTCTGTAAAATGTCTACTCTCATTCCAGCTCTCGTGTCAAATTTAAGAATCTTTAGAAGCCCAGGGTTTAAAAAAATTGGCCTGACCCTGAACAAATTAAACTGAGCAGCAGTCATGATTATTATCTCTTGTGGACTAAAATTCAATTTAATTATTCATTCCTAAAAAAAATATGAGCAAATACTGTAACATACACACCCCTCAATGAATGTTTGAAAGGTTTATGACCCTAATAACACACCAGTGGTGTGTGGTGATGGTCCTAATAAAACACCAGTGGTATGTGGTAATAGCATACCAGAGGTGTGTAGTAATGATCCTAATAACATACCAGTGGTCTGCTCAGCGTTATTCTTGGCTAGTTTAACAAGTTCAACAGATTTTTTTATAAGATCCACAGCCTCAGTCTCGCTAATGGTAAACCTTTTTTTAAAACCTTCAATGGATGACTGATAGCTAGCAGAGAGGACAACATCTGCCCCGGCCAAGAAAAAACTGCAAAGAAAAATGAAAGTTGGAGATAAAAAACAATCATAGAAAAATATGGATCAGAAAACTTTAAATTTCGTTTAAAAAAACAAATAAGACTTAATTAATTCCATGAAGTCTTTGAATGGTCTGGATTTTTATCTATTGTAATTATTTATTGAAACCATAAGAACAATCCTGTATATCGTCTATGTCTTCCTAATGTCAGAGGGTGCAATGATTCTGGTGGCATTACAGACAAATGGAAATGGCAATCATCGTAGTGTACAAAAAAAAGACATAATAAATTTAACACCAGCTAAAGAAGTATAAAGTGTGACACTAAAACGTCATAAGTTGCTGGCAGCATAAATAAAAATTAGTTTTACTTACATAAATATAATATCCACAATTTAATAAAAAATTAATTCTTCCTTAGCTACACTGTCAGCTTTAAAGAAAAATCATCAAACAGATATGTTGCATTCACAAATTTGCAGCTAAAAAGAGTCAACTGGATTTACACTATGATGATAATAGTTCAAAAATGTCCAAAAAAATCTATTTTTAGTTAACTGCTGAGTTAATTGTCTTTCCCAACTTTTGTTGTGTGGTTTAGACCAAAATCCAAATATATAAAAAAAAATTGTCATGGGCAGTTTAAGTTATTCTCCATGAGCAATTTAAAACTGTGTTTCATTTTAATTGATAGAGATATATTTTTGATGGAGACAGGCAAAAAAGATAATTGAACTTACTCTCTATGAAGTTTGACAAGATCATCAGGATGTTTTACAATCACAGCTGATGCCCACAGAGGATCACCCTGATGGCATAAAAAAAAAACAATTTTGTTTATTTACATATAAGTATGTATGAATATATATGTATGTATGAATATATATGTATGTATAAATACATCTCCTTACAATAAAAAGCTTCAGTGCTTACTATTTTTTAATATATGTCCCAATTATAATCTTTTCAAAGCAGTTCAATCTTCATGATTTAAACTTTAAATAAAAAACAGATAGATACCAAGGGTCCTAAGGACACAAAGGGTTCCAACAGAGGCAACACACTTATGTGCAGTTTTACTCAACTATGCTCACGACATCTCTGCATTTTCATTGTCAATTTCCCAAACTCATCTGCCGGTCTCCCTGGCTTTATGTTTGATTCTTGAACTGCCTTATGATAATTTTAGTTTTTACAATAAGACAAGTGGCATACTTGTTTTCTTTTCTTTAGGCCTTTAACATGTTTCATATACTTATGTAAAGAAATTATACTGGCAAGAAAATTGGTCTTATTTACAGCTGAATATTCAATAGACTTCCGAGTCAGAGAGTGGTTTTAAACTGTCTGAGTAAATAAAGTAATTCAAAAGAGAGAGACAGGGGGCCAAGAGGGGTAGAGCACACCACTGTCAACCTGAGGGTACATGGTTTGATCATCCGTTAGAACCAAGGGAATTTTTCCAGGTCCAGGTGAAAGTTTCACCCAGCTGAAAATGAATACCTAACTTTAGTTGAAGAAGTAAACCACACAATTCCTTCAAATGCCGAGCTTACAGAACAGATGAATTCTACACTTCATATGCCCCGATGATCCTTTGGGACTAGAGAAATTACATTTATTTCTTAAAGTAATCATATAGTGGATAAATTGCCTGCTTAATGTTAATGGCCAAATTTATTTAAAATTATGTCCTGTTTATTATAATGGTGCTTAAATATGTTTTTTTTTTCCCTTTCTGTTAAGACTTGCCACAACATTATCTTATTTCATTAAAAAATTTGTAAGCATTAAGAGCCCTGTAATTTTCTTTAATAATTCATACTTTTTTAAAGCAACTAATATTCTATGAGGTCCTAGTGAAGATAAAATGTTATCCCGACATGCTATATATTCCTTCATAGCTACTTTAGTAAAAGTTATGAAGTGATCATGTGACTGATATTGCTATCATTCCCACTTTATAACACTTAACACTTTACCATTCTTTATCATTGGTGTCACATTTCTGCCAACACCACAAAGGCATTCCGTAATAAGTGAACACTCCATAACGCAGAATTTATAAGACCAGATTTTATTTTCAGCTGCATTTATGAAATCTGATTAATAGCTTTGTAGTAATCATAATCAATGTATGTAAGTAATTTACGCAGGTAGTAGTGTACAAACTCTACTTACGTGAATGAATGTATGACCCATTTCTGCTAGTGATGTTCCAGTACCACCATCAAGCACAACAACTAACTTTGTTGGGTTTAGCTGACTCATGGTTAAATTAATTTTGTTTTGAAAATATTTTGAGTAATCTTAGAAGAGTTTTTTTCTTCTCTTGGTTATTCTGATTATTAAGCATCCACGTAGACGTAGCAGCTGTTGAAATTAAGCAACATTAAAGAGACAATGACAAATGAATATTGCATTAAATTTGAGATTACAAGAAAAATTTATTATTTTATAATCAATATCATTTATTTAATTATCAATATTATACAGAAATATAATAATGCTTATTAGTTTATTAATGATGTATTTTAAAAAAGTGGGCTTGTGTAATGAGCTAGGCCTGCAATTTATTAGAAGACAATTTATTCCAACAATTCCGTCACCTGCCTAAATAAAGAAAAGTAGACAGTGTACTGTAGACTACTGTAGAGTCTATATAGAGGGTTTAACTTGAACTGCTAATAGAGGTATAAAAAGTATCAATAATATCATCAAATAGTTTCTACCCTTAAAATAAAAGTGTACCTTACAAGTTACTTTAACCAGTCGTTACTGACAATTCGTGATATTGCATTATTAATTGCAATTAGCTACACACATACACTTTTTTGTAACACCTCTAAGGTTCTTATTGAGCTACTTGTTTGTAAACAAATACGCATGCGCGCTATAGTTGGCAGCACACTTGACCCATATCCATGATAACAAATACCATGCTTGATCAATGATACAGCTCCTGCATATCGAGAACAGGTTCGTTCTTATAGATAGACATACTAGGCGACGGGCTATGTGCGTTTCCAGTAAAAAAAAGATAAATCCTGTAAAATGCTAGGCCTACTATAGGGGCCCAACTTTTACTATATAAACTGGAGACTCAAACAAAACTGAATAATTCTTAACAATGTTCGATTTAAGAAAAAAAATCAGTGCCGGGGATGAAATAAAATTTCTGCAGATCCAGGGATTATTGTCAATGGTTTCAAGCCCCAGCAGGGATATATTAACTAAAGCAGAGCCGGGTATATACCCGGCGGTAAATCGAGCCCTGATTCTTAATAATTTAAAGATTGGCGCTAGCAACAGTGGCACTTCTGGTCTCTTACACAAATGGCCAAGTTATATTTTAAGCTTTTCTTTTGGTTCCTGAGTTTTAGATACTGCAGATAACTATGTTATTTTCTTTGCACCAAGATTGAAGAACTTTGCTTAGTTACAACTACTGTACCATATCTCACTGTAATGACTAAGATAGTTTAGACCAGTGGTCCCCAACACTTGGGCCGCGGACTGGTACCGGTCCTTTGATCAAATGGTACTGGGCCACCCAAGAAACATTTAAATTTCTCTTTTTTTATTTATTTCCTTCGTGGCATTGTAAATTAAAACAATCTTAAGTATAAATAATCAACGCCCACCCACAGCGGGCCGCGGTGAAATAATCAAACGTTGACCTGTCCGCGGCGAGAAAAAGGTTGGAGACCACTGAAATCAAGAGTGATTGAACCCATAAATCTGCATAATGCCTACCATACTGAAAACCACGTTGGTCATCTCTAATATTTATGTGAATTAGGTTTCAAATACTTTGAAGATAAAGAGTTTGTTGGTCATCTCTAATATTTATGTGAATTAGGTTTCTGTAAAGGTATAATTGTTTCGTAAACATTAGGATCACTTTTTATTTAACTGAGATCCGAATTTTTATATTTCCGGAAGAGAGTTTTTGTCAGTTGAAGGATCACTCTCGTACACGACAGACGTGTCGATGTTTTTTTCCTTGTTAGGATATTGCAAATATTAATAATCAATAATATTGAGAGAGTAATACCCAGACAATGATGGCAGAGAACAATGGTACCACTTAATACCCTGACAGTTTCAAATACTTGAAGATAAAGAGTTTGTTGGTCATCTCTGATATTTATGTGAATTAGGTTTCAAATACTTGAAGATAAAGAGTTTCTCAATAGGAAACCCTAAGTCATTACAATGAGTGAATCTCATGGAAACTGACTGAATCACTCAACAAGAAACAATAAAAACCCACACATCAGATAAAGTTCATCAATTAAATTCATTTTATTATATTAACAAAAAACCAGCGGGTAATAATTTAATATTATATAATTATATTACAAAAGATTCTGTACAGCATATAAATACAAGTCTAACAACCAAAAAGTCACAGAGACTTACAAGGTTGATTTAATGTAGTCTTCCACTTGTAATAAATTATGTTAGATTCATAACAATAATTGTTATATATACACACAGTGGAAAAAACATATCAGTACATGGTGTATGAGATGCTACCACAATCACACTTAACACATGTACTCAAATGACAGAAAAAAATATGGAATCTATTTAATGGTTGACTCCAGAATAAAACCCATCAAGGCTTGCATTGTATTGGATAGAAACTTTCAAACATCAAGGCTTGCATTGTATTGGATAGAAACTTTCAAACATCAAGGCTTGCATTGTATTGGATAGAAACCTCCTAACATTATTTTATCTAATTAACTACAAAGGTTTATAAATAAACAAAGTGGTGGGGGGAATTGAAGGGACGGTAGATATATGTCGTAATCAAACTGCTGTTTCTGTACAGTTTGAATCAATATACAGTACAGCATGATTGAAAATGGGTGATATTTAAAAAAAAAACACCATTTTCAAATAATGAATAAGTACATCATTACACATCTAAAGCAGTACATTATTATAACAATTCTCATTACACATCTAAAGCAATACATTATTATAACATCACCATCAAACCAACATTTAGCTACGTATGTGTATATGTCATATCCGACGTCAGCATAAACTATACATCAGAATCAATGGCCATTACAATAAATATTTATTAATGTATAACATTAACTTGAGACTTTATTCTTTCAATGAGACGGTAGGTAAAAAATACAACCAGCATGACTTTCAAGTAATGTGAAAACATAACATCAAAATAATTCAACAAACAAAACAATATTTTAAAAAATGCTCTTGATGTGCCATACTTTGGTACAGTAGAGTAAAATACATGGGGGGGGGGGGTAATATGTGTCTCCTTACATGGTGAAAACAAATGCAGACCAATAAGTCACATATCAGCAATGTTTTAAGTACAAGCCAACAGGTCACAAGAGTAAAGAGTGAACAGATAAGAAAATAGTGTCAAATAATATTTTTAAAAATGCAAACAAGTGATAAGAACATTTACAGCTGACCGAGTTTTATGAAACAAGGTGATAATGACAACAAAATTGGCCACAAGCGTGGAGCAGATGTTTGATTGGATATTTATGCTCGAGTCATACAGATTGCATCATGATGTCGAGGTGATCGTCAACAACAGTATTTACAACAAACAGGTTTTATAGTTACAGATTTTGTTTATCAGGGAATACAATGATCAATCATCCACTCATCTGACAAAAAAACAAAACAATTCATTTGTGCCAGCGTGACCCCTGACATGATCATGTTGATTAACAACAGTTTCATGAACAAAATGAAGTACTGTAAATGATAGTTTTAATAAATAAGCTATAATTATCTAGCTATTTTCCCCACACTAGAAGTCACATAATCTAGCAGTGCCAAATCTTGATGATCTAGGGCTAGAAGACTGACATTCAATGTGATCCCAGATCGATGTATTTATTGACCATATGGACTCGATCATATTTATGTCTTCTGAATAAAACATAATGCTTCGTGAAGTTACTGACTTACGTCATTTGTCCATCAGTGTTCATGTGTCAATCAATAAAATACATAAACTAAATATTCAAACAATCGAAATAAAATCATCAACGATCCCAATGTCATACATGCCTAAAAGCAAGATTATGACGACCCCCTTACACCTAGTAATGATGAACGAACGTACTAAGCTGAAAGGATGAGACAATGCCAACAATCACAGCTTAAAATATTGGGTTAAAAAAAGTTATTAGGATTTGTGGGAAAATGTGGTGAACTATATTTTTTTACTACCGCCAGACTTCAATCAACTTCAAACAAAATATAATATGTTTTTTTTTTTTTTTTTTTTTTTTTTTTTTTTTCCCACTTTCTTTAAGGAGAAACCAAAAAATATAAATCAGATTAATAGTCGTTAACTTTCAATTGATGACGTAGCTTCACAAATGGAGTTAAAGCTGTGATACTGCTAATCATGAGGAAGAAAGACATCGTATAATCCAGAGTGACCGATAAATGCTTATTTCTATAGAGGTTAGCACCCAAATCAACAAATAAATTCACCACTCTGACCTTAGTGTTTTTGCTTCTAATATCTATAATATTGTATGTTAAGGTTTTAAAACAATGGACCCCTTTACCCATCACTTAAAAAGAGCAATAAAACATAACACACATGAATGACACCCAACCATCAAGATGATTACAAGGTATCAACTAATTAATAAATCAACAATATTATAATACTGTGCAGAGCTTTCTCCAATCAAATTTATTATAGGGATTCTTTTAAAAATTCCCACCTTAAAAACTTAACCAACTAATTGTATGTAGTATCAAACAACCAATGTTGTAGTGCAATCAATTAGCGTTATTCATTTTCCCCCATATTTCAAGTTAGATTATTCTGCCTGATTTACAGAAATAATATGCTCTACATCAATCTGAGTGTTGAGCCTTAGAACTTTTTATCTTTTAGATGTGGATCTAATTTACTGGTGGAGAGTTTAAGTACTCCTGTTCTTTTATTGGTTTTCTGATATCCAATAAAAATGAAATGTAGAAACAATGGGCAGGTGGATTGAGGTGGATTCAATGAAAAAAGTTCAAGTATAACAGAAGTAAAAAACGTGCCTACTATTGAAATAAAAGTTAACAGCCTGTTTAGAACAGCTAGACCAAGTAAGACCCATATTTGTAGCACAAGTCAGAAGACTGAAGAGCTAAAACTTTTCATGCTTAAGATATAGATAATATTACAAAATATTTAATATACCTAAAGACTTTATATTTAATTTATATAAGTTCATTAACACTCCATTTATTAAATGTATTGAAATATAAAAAGGAAACCTATGATTTGACAATTAAGTGAACCCCTAACTTTTATATCAGAGGTCCGAAACTGGGCATTGTTCAAACATTTAATTAGTCAAACAAAATAAATTTCAAAAATACAACAATGATAGAAAATAAAGATGGAAATAACAATTGCTCCGTGTATGTTATTTTGCCATGAAACAGAATTACAAACCATTCCGAAGTATTGATTCAACAATACAAAAACAAATAAAATAAAATCAATAGCTGTCAAAAAAATGAAGTGATCTTAGATAGTAATTTCTCTGCAATACATTAAAAGTTCTGCTACATCTGATGGCTGTATGTGGCAGCATCCCCTATCCAGGTGGCCCCGGCTTCCAGCCACTCCTTAACATGTTCTGACATCTTGTATTCGTCTGTTGACCTGTATAAAAACAATTATGATAAAAAACAATGATCTGGTGCAACTTTAATAAAATTTCCATGCAGTGAACGTGGAGCGAGTATGGTCTATATAACAATTCCAAACCTGAATGAATGTTGGGTCACATGAGTTCTCTGACAAATGAATAATTCATGAAATAAAGATATAAGGGTTACTCTGTGGAGCTTTGGTTGCGAGCCCAATCTGCAAGATGTAGATAGTGGGTTTGAATGTCTTTCCTGGTACCTACAAATCTAATGCACAGTCAGAAATAATGGTGATACAAAACCCTTGCATCAGTGTTTTATAGAATGTTAAGATAAACATGAGATCATTACAGGGACTATAATAATCACTAAAGGGAATCCACCATAGGATATTATTCTGTTATGTCATTAAAAAATTTTTTTTCTCATATCCACAATCATATAATTAAAAACTAGCCTCAATATATTGTAAAGATTATATCGGAAAAGGTTTACATTTCAAAACGAAAGTCATCTTGATGATACCAGTTCAACAGGAAATATGTGCTCATTTCTTTTAATATGTCTTACCTGCTACCCAGTTCATAAGGTCTAGCATTGGGCTTAACAATGATTGGAATGTTCAGACCAAGTTGACTGATGCTGTGTAACAAGGGCGTTACATGGGCTGGATTCACACAGTTCACCCCAACAGCAGCAACGCTGTCATACTGAGCGACTGATCTTACAGCATCCTGAATATTTTCTCCATGAGCAGTGTGGTTACTGTCCTGAGGGAACATTTACAAACATTTACAGACAATCATTTATTTTCTTCAATATCTTAAATGCATTCATTTTCAGTGAGAATTGTCTAACCCGTGTGTCTCCCGCAGGTAGTTTTCATATTGTGCTGTGTATGCGTTTTAACCATGTTTCTCCCTCGCAGGTAGTTTTCATATCGTATTGTGTTCATGGCAATAAAATCCAAATGTTATTTTCTATTACAGTATTTTATATATTTCTTTGTTATTTCTGTTCATGTTCTTTTCTATTGCAGTATTTTGTATATTTCTTTGTTATCCCTTCTGTCGGATTTCGTTCAGCCAGCTTCAGCAGGATTTTCTACTATAACATTACTAATGGTTGGTGTCATTGTCTATCAAATAAAAGGTAACATCCTTAATCAATTTCAAAATGGGCTACCTACTAAGAAAGTAGAAATATAATGGAATATAGGACAGGGATATAATGGGATAACAGATGAAATAATAATTTGCTATAGGATCAAGGACAGAGTATAATATGTTAATACGGGATCAAGTACAGAGTATACTATGTTTGAATATTTGATACCTTAATATATTTAACCCCCCATTGGTTTCCAACATTACGTCTGGTAAATTACTAAGAAAAAACTACAAAGTTGTTCTTTTGTATATTCACCCTGATTTAATTAAATGACAATTAGGGTTAGAAGCTACAGCCAATCTGGAAAACTAACAACATATACTCAAACCATATTTCCTTTATTTTATAGTAACTCAGTTAAAGGTTAAAATTGGGCTCTTAAGTTAACTCTGAAATACCAGCCTGATGCCTGATCACAGTTCATAATTTATAATTGGCCTTAAGTTTGTCTGCTAAAAAGAAATATCCTGGCCACTACTGGAAAAAGCTTTAGCAGAAGGTAATCTAAACTGTCAGGCTACTTTAGATTTCAAAAGGGGAAGGTTTTGTTTTTCATCAGTAAATTTTATTCTTGGATCGTGTGATAAACATATTCAAATAATAATTACATTAACTCCAACTTATTGTGAGAAAGAATAAAATATAACTTTGTGTAAATATATATAAATATATATATATATATATATATATATATATATATTATATATATATATATAAAAAATAAATAGTTTATCATTTATATAGTTTCATGAGATTAATATTCTGATGCAATATTATAAAATTATACGGGTAAAATAATTAGTTAATAAATCTCTGAAGATAAAGACAGTTGATATAATCAAATTTAATGATACAACATCAAGTCAAAAAAACAGATTCTACAAAAGAATCCAAAATGTCATGCAAATAGTCCCTATGTTCCTATAGTTAGGCAACATATAATATTTTATTAATATTACATATCCAACAACAAGACTTACTTGACACTGAAAAGTGACCTAGGCTTTAAGATGCAGGATAACTCTTCAAGCCATCCGAAATGGCCTATGCCTCATTATAGCTAACAGGAATGATCTCGATGGCCAAAATATCTGATTAGAGAATCAACTGATTATCTTCAGCCGTGATAGGTGCCAGGTCATGCAGCCCCTGCTAGAAAGTATAGCAAATTAACGAACAATAATCAGCTATGGTAAATTTTGAACTATGAAGCTCAACCGCTTTATCGAGTGTAATCTGAACATATGCCTGGGGTCTTCATCCTTTAGACAAACCATTGCTGGTTGATTCTGTTCAGAGGGGTTCTAACTGATAGACGTTACCAAATTCATGCCGTAATGAACTACAAAGGAATTACAATACAAAATTTTTGAACGATAAGCTACGTGCATTAGGTATCAAATACAGGTAAGCTGCAGGTGAAATTTCTTCTAAAAAACCATTTACCAGACAGTAACATCCAAATTAACAATCATTTTTGAGAAATAACTATACATGTACATACTTAAAAAGCTTAAAATATAAAATGATTATTATTTTAATCCTATTCAAAAGTTAATAACTAAAAAAACGAATATTTTAAACTGTGTTTCTTTCCATATACTTTGATTTCCAATCTTGGATAGTTTTAAATTTCTTATAAGTCATAGTGAATATATTATAATGTAAGGGTGTACAACCTGAGGCTAATAGGTAATAATGTGAAAAAAAAATATTTTTTGAAAGAACAAAACGCTTAGTGCTAGTCTACAAATGAGAAATACTGAAAAAAGATCTATATGAGTATATTTATTATTTGGCCATAACATTTTCAATAAATCTGGCCACTTTAGGGAGAGACCTAATCTAGAACTTAAACAAAACCAGAAGATCTGGAAAATATTTTTCAAAGACATGAAAGATGCAGTTTCTCTCAATCCTTGTGCATCTATTCATGGATCAAGAAATAATACAAGTCATCATCTGGCTAATCAAAATATTTGTGATTTTATATGGATTTTGTTAAATGAAATATAAATATAAGGTAAAGACTTGCTCTGTGATTTCCTTAGTAACATTTGTGTCATGTGTCACACATTATATAAGGACTAAAGTCTGATGAACAAGTTTTAAAAGTAAAGTTCCCTTTAGCCCTCAAGGGGTCATCAGGGCAGATGAAGGGTAGAATTCATCTGTTTCAGTAACCTCGGCATATAAAGGAAAGTCAGGTACCCATTTAAAGCTATGAGGCTCAAACTGAGGTTCGATGAGGTTCGAACCCGGGACTCTCCAGTCAACAGTCGAGTGCTCTACACCGCATGACCACCCAGCGAAGAAGAAGAAGTTCTAATGATATGTCATCATATAATTGATAACTATACACAAACTAATACTTGTGAAATTAAGTTTAAGTTAACAGTTTTGAAATCCCAAGTCTTATAAACTATAAAGTAACAAATTATAATTCCTTTAATTGAAAAATGAGATTAAATAAATCATTATAACCACCAGATGTGAAACACTTGATGTCCTCATATTTTTCAATTTATCTAATTTATCTTCAGACTTTAGAATAACAAACCAAAATGACTGCAGATAAGAATTTGATTACCAATTATAACGACAATGCTGAAAACTTCAAAGGGAATTAATTTAGTAATAAAGATATAGACATTCTTATTTTTAATATAGGCATACTGTCCACCATCGATGAAATAGAACAATTTCATGGTATCAATCAAAACATAGAAGTATTATTGGACAATAACTGAAATATGGCTTTGTGAAATCATCGCAGACACTTTATAAACGACAAAAGCCACCAAAAAAGATGCAGTATAGATGTTTCCAAAGCTGGTCAACACATTATTTTTTAACTTAATCAGTTGCTGTTTGTTGAGTGACAAAGCTTTTTCAGAAAATTTATTTTTTTTTCTTTAATTAGACAGGCATAATTAATTTACGAATATCTTGGGGATTTAAACTTGGCAGAATCACTTAGGTTGTTAAAGTTAAACGTTTCTAAAATGTTTAGGCCAATGTGAATTTAGTGCAACACCCAACAAGCCTGCATTTTATAATTTTTAATTTAATAACTATTTTGTACTAACATCTTGTATAAAATATCTTATTGCTACTCTTAGAACTGATTTTTTTACTAGGATGATAAACAGGACGGAGCTACAATTTAACAAATACTTATAGTAATCCCAGTTCTTTACTGACGTCTTGAGAGATTTTTCCATAATCTAGAGAACTAATTTACTTCCCAATAAATGCGGAGTAAGCTGTTTGAATTCACCTGCCTTGACATAACATCTAAGCATATCGATCCATAGTACTCTGATCTATCACTTACAGATGATGCACCGTACGTAAAATTAACTGATGCCGATACAATATCCTCGTCTTCCTGAAATAGGCCATGAAAACTGAGGATAATCTTAATTTTTACTGCTTGATCCAGCACATGCATTTTTAGTTTTTAGTACGATTTAATTAACATTAGCTGGTGCGACCAGGCATTCTGTAAATTTTCTACTCTCTTTTCCAGCTCTTTGTGTCAAATACATTAAGAATCTTTTATATTCTCATGGTATTAAAAAAACTCACCCGACCTTGAATAAATTAATAACCTGATCAGCAGTCATGGATATTTATCTCTGGAGGACTAAAATTTAATTTAACTATGTACATACCTAAAAACAGATAAGCAAATACTATAATGATACACAATCTTCAACGAATAACTGAAAGGTTTATGACCCTAATAACAATTTAGAGGGGTTGAATATATATAATATTTGATAAAAATACCAGTTGTGTGTGGCAACGACCATAATAACATACCAGTGGTCTGCTCAGCATTATTCTTGGCGAGTTTAACAAGTTCAACAGATTTTTTAATAAGATCCAATATCCTACAGTCCCGCCAATGGTAAACCTTTTTTAAAGCCTATTAATGGATGACTGATAGCTAGCAGAGAGGACAACATCTGCACAGATCCAGTAGAAAAACTGGAAAGAAAATGAAAGTTGAAGATAAAAAACAATCATAAAAAAGTCATGGATCAGAAAACTTTAAATTTCGCTGAAAAACAAATAAGACTTTATTAATCTAAATGAAGTCTTTGAATAGTCTGGATTCTTTTATCTAATGTAATTATTTATTGAAACCATAAGAACAATCTTGTATCTCGTCTACGTCTTCCTTATGTCAGAGGGTGCAATGATTCTGGTGGCATTACAGACAAATGGAAATGGCAATCACCGTAGTGTACAAAAAAATTACATAATAAATTTATCGCCAGCTAAAGAAGTATAAAGTGTGACACTAAAACGTCATAAGTTGCTGGCAGCATAAATAAAAATTAGTTTTACTTATATAAATAAAATATCCACAATTTAATACAAAATTAATTCTTCTTTAGCTACACTGTCAGCTTTAAAGAAAAATCATCAAACAGATATGTTGCATTGACAAATTTGCAGCTAAACAGAGTCAACTGGATTTACACTATGATGATAATAGTACAAAAATGTCCAAAAAAAATCTATTTTTAGTTAACTGCTGAGTTAATTGTCTTTCCCAACTTCTGTTGTGTGGTTCAGACCAAAATCCAAATATATAAAAAAAAAATTGTCATGGGCAGTTTAAGTTATTCTCCATGAGCAATTTAAAACTGTGTTTCATTTTCATTGATAGAGATATATTTTTGATGGAGACAGGCAAAAAAGATAATTGAACTTACTCTCTATGAAGTTTGACAAGATCATCAGGATGTTTTGCAATCACAGCTGATGCCCACAGAGGATCACCCTGATGGCATAAAAAAAAACAATTTTGTTTATTTACATATAGGTATGTATGAATATATATGTATGTATCAATATATATGTATGTATAAATAAATACATCTCCTTACAATAAACAGCTTCAGAGCTTACTATTTTTTAATATATGTCCCAATTATAATCTTTTCAAAGCAGTTCAATCTGCATGATTTAAACTTTAAATAAAAAACAGGTAGACACCAAGGGTCCTAAGGACACAAAGGGTTCCAACAGAGGCAACACACTTATGTGCAGTTTTACTCAATTATGCTCACGACATCTCTGCATTTTCATTGTCAATTTCCCAAACTTATCTGCCGGTCTCCCTGGCTTTATGTTTGGTTCTTGAACTGCCTTATGATATTTTTAGTTTTTACAATAAGACATACCTGGCATACTTGTTTTCTTTTCTTTAGGTCTTTAACATGTTTCATATACTTATGTAAAGAAATTATACTGGCAAGAAAATTGGTTTTATTTACAGCGGAATATTCAATAGACTTCCGAGTCAGAGAGTGGTTTTAAACTGTCTGAGTAAATAAAGTAATTCAAAAGAGAGAGACAGGTGGCCAAGAGGTGTAGAGCACACCACTGTCAACCTGAGGGTACATGGTTTGATCATCCGTTAGAACCAAGGGAATTTTTCCAGGTCCAGGTGAAAGTTGGTTAAAAGTCCTTCAAGTTTCACCCAGCTGAAAATGGATACCTAACTTTAGTTGAAGAAGTAAACCGCACAATTCCTTCAAATGCCGAGCTTACAGAACAGATGAATTCTACACTTCATATGCCCCGATGATCCTTTAGGACTAGAGAAATTACATTTATTTCTTAAAGTAATCATATAGTGGATAAATTGCCTGCTTAATGTTAATGGCCAAATTTATTTAAAATTATGTCCTGTTTATTATAATGGTGCTTAAATGTTTTTTTTTCCCCTTTCTATTAAGACTTGCCCCAACATTATCTTATTTCATTAAAAAATTTATAAGCATTAAGAGCCCTGTATTTTTCTTAAATAATTCATACTTTTTTTAAGCAACTAATATTCTATGAGGTCCTTGTGAAGATAAGATGTTATCCCTACATGCTATATATTCCTTCATAGCTACTTTAGTAAAAGTTATGAAGTGATCATGTGACTGATATTGCTATCATTCCCACTTTATAACACTTAACACTTTACCATTCTTTATCATTGGTGTCACATTTCTGCCAACACCACATAGGCATTCCGTAAAAAGTGAACAGTCCATAACGCAGAATTTATAAGACCAGATTTTATTTTCAGCTGCATTTATGAAATATGATTAATAGCTTTGTAGTAATCATAATCAATGTATGTAAGTAATTTACGCAGGTAGTAGTGTACAAACTCTACTTACGTTAATGAATGTATGACCCATTTCTGCTAGTGATGTTCCAGTACCACCATCAAGCACAACAACTAACTTTGTTGGGTTTAGCTGACTCATGGCTAAATTAATTTTATTTTGAAAATATTTTGAGTAATCGTAGAGGAGTTTTTTCTTCGGTTGGTTATTCTGATTATTAAGCATCCACATAGATGTAGCAGCTGTTGAAATTAAGCAACATTAAAGAGACAATGACAAATGAATAGTGCATTAAATTTGAGATTACAAGAAAAAATATATTATTTTATAATCAATATCATTTATTTAATTAATTATCAATATTATACAGAAATATAATAATGTTTATTAGTTTATTTTATGATGTATTTAAAAAAAGTGGGCTTGTGTAATGAGCTAGGCCTGCAATTTATTAGAAGACAATTTATTCCAACAATTCCGTCACCTGCCTAAATAAAGAAAAGTAGACAGTGTACTGTAGACTACTGTAGAATCTAGAGGGTTTAACTTGAATACAAAAACTTTAAGATTATTTCAGATTAGACTAGTAAATCCTGAGAGGCTGAGTAATTAAATAGAACTTAGTCCTTATCCTTAAGAGTCTGACTATGCTAGCAAACCAGACAACTAAGAGTCTAACAATTAAAAATATAAAATAAACCTAAAAATAGTAAAAAAAAAATATTGGTAAAATATTATGAAATTATGCTTATATAAAAGCATAATGACAACGATCTATGTCGACTGTGATTTTTAGAACTGTTTTATACCGAGAGAGGAAGACTAAAGGGATTATTGTCTATGGTTTCAAGCCCCAGCAGGGATATATTAGCTAAAACAGAGCCGGCGGTAAATCGAGCCCTGATTCTTAATAATTTAAAGATTGGCGCTAGCAACTGTGGCACTTCTGGTCTCTTACACAAATGGCCAAGTTATTTTATACAAGTTATATTTTAAGCTTTTCTTTTGGTTCCTGAGTTTAAGATACTGCAGATGACTATGTTATTTTCTTTGCACCAAGATTGAAGAACTTTACTTAGTTACAACAACTGTACCATATCTCACTGCAATGACTAAGATGGTTTTGATCAGTGGTCCCCAACACTTGGGCCGCGGACTGGTACCGGTCTTTTGATCAAATTGTACTGGGCCACCCAAGAAACATTTAAATTTCTCCTTTTTATTTATTTCCTTCGTGGCATTGTAAATTTAAACAATCTTAAGTATGAATGATCAACGCCCACCCACAGCGGGCCGCGGTGAAATAATCAAACGTTGACCGGCCCGCGGCGAGAAAAAGGTTGGAGACCACTGAAATCATGAGTGATTGAACCCATAAATCTGCATAATGCCTATCATACTGAAAACCACGTTGGTCATCTCTAATATTTATGTGAATTAGGTTTCAAATACTTGAAGATAAAGAGTTTGTTGGTCATCTCTGATATTTATGTGAATTAGGTTTCAAATACTTGAAGATAAAGAGTTTCTCAATGGGAAACCCTTAGCCATTACATGGAAACTGACTGAATCACTCAACAAGAAACAATAAAAACCCACACATCAGATAAAGTTCATCAATCAAATTCATTTTATTATATTAACAAAAAACCAGCGGGTAATAATTTAATATTATATAATTATATTACAAAAGATTCTGTACAGCATATAATTACAAGTCTAACAACCAAAAAGTCACAGAGACTTACAAGGTTGATTTAATGTAGTCTTCCACTTGTAATAAATTATGTTAGATTCATAACAATAATCATTATATATACACACAGTCTAAAAAAATATCAGTACATGGCGTATGAGATGCTACCACAATCACACTTAACACATGTACTCAAATGACAGAAAAAAATATGGAATCTATTTAATGGTTGACTCCAGAATAAAACCCATTAGAGCTTAGTATATTGGATAGAAACTTTCAAACATCAAGGCTTGCATTGTATTGGATAGAAACTTTCAAACATCAAGGCTTACGTGTATTGGATAGAAACTTTCAAACATCAAGGCTTGCATTGTATTGGATAGAAACTTTCAAACATCAAGAGCTTGCATTGTATTGGATAGAAACTTTCAAACATCAAGGCTTGCATTGTATTGGATAGAAACTTTCAAACATCAAGGCTTGCATTGTATATCCTAACATTATTTTATCTAATTAACAACAAAGGATTATAAATCAACAAAGTGGTGGGGGTAATTGAAGGGACGGTAGATATATGTCCTAATCAAACTGCTGTTTCTATACAGTTTGAATCAATATACAGTACAGCATAATTGAAAATGGGTGATATTTAAAAAAAAACCCACCATTTTCAAATAATGAATAAGTACTTATAATACATCATTACACATCTAAAGCAGTCCATTATTATAACATTTCTCATTACATGTCTAAAGCAATACATTATTATAACATCACCATCAAACCAACATTTAGCTATGTATGTGTATATGTCATATCCGACATCAGCATAAACTATACATCAGAATGGCCATTACAATAAATATTTATTAATGTATAACATTAACTTGAGACTTTATTCTTTCAATGAGACGGTAGGTAAAAAATACAACCAGCATGACTTTCAAGTAATGTGAAAACATAACATCAAATAATTCAACAAACAAAACAATATTTTAAAAAATGCTCTCGATGTGCCATACTTTGGTACAGTAGAGTAAAATACGGGGGAAGGGGGGGGGGTCATATTTGACTCCTTACATGGTGAAAACAAATGCAGACCAATAAGTCACATATCAGCAATGTTTTAAGTACAAGCCAACAGGTCACAATAGTAAAGAGTGAACAGATAAGAAAATAGTGTCAAATAATATTTTAAAAAATGCAAACAAGTGATAAGAACATTTACAGCTGATCGAGTTTTATGAAACAAGTTGATAATGACAACAAAATTGGCCACATGCGTGGAGCAGATGTTTGATTGGATATTTAGACTCGAGTCATATAGATTGCATCATGATGTCGAGGTGATCATCAACAACAGTATTTACAACAAACAGGTTTTATAGTTACAGATTTTGTCCATCAGGGAATACAATGATCAATCATCCACTCATTTGACAAAAAAACAAAACAATTCATTTGTGCCAGCGTGACCACTTACATGATCATGTTGATTAACAACAGTTTCATGGACAAAATGAAGTACCGTAAATGATAGTTTTAATAAATAAGCTATAATTATCTAGCTATTTTCCCCGCACTAGAAGTCACATAATCTAGCAGTGCCAAATCTTGATGATCTAGGGCTAGAAGACTGGCATTCAATGTGATCCCAGATCGATGTATTTATTGACCATATGGACTCGATCATATTTATGTCTTCTGAATAAAAGATAATGCTTCGTGAAGTTACTGACTTAGTCATTTGTCCATCAGTGTTCATGTGTCAATCAATAAAATACATAAACTACATATTCAAACAATCGAAATAAAATCATCAACAATCCCAATGTCATACATGCCTAAAAACAACATTATGACGACCCCCTTACACCTAGTAATGATGAACGAACGTCACAAATGAAAGGAGGAGACCAATACTAAACGTCACAGCTTAAAAATATTAGGTTGAAAAAAGTTATTAGGTTGTGAGAAAATGTGTGAACTATTTTTTTTTTTACTACCGCCAGACTTCAATCAACTTCAAACAAAATATAATAAGTATTTATAATACATCATTACATATCTAAAACAGTTCATTATTATAACATTTCTCATTACACATCTAAAGCAATACATTATTATAACATCACCATCAAACCTTTCTTTAAAGAACAAAAAAAATAAAATCAGACAAGCAGACGTTAACAACTGATGACGTAACTACAAAATGATTAGCTGTGATACTGCTAATCATGGGGAAAAGACATGTATAATCAGAGCAAAATAAATGCTTATTTCATAAGGTTAGCACCAAATCAACAAATTAATTCACTCTGACCTTAGTGTTTTCGCTTCTAATAAACAATATTATTGCTGTTAGGTTACAAAACAATGGACCCCCCCCCATCACCAAAAAGAACAATAAAACATAACACACATGAATGACACCCAACCATCAAGATGATTACAAGGTATCAGCTAATTAATAAATCAACATTATAATACTGTGCAGAGCTTTCTCCAATTAAATTTATAATAGGGATTTTTTTAAAAATGAACAACCAATGGCAGCCAACACATCAAACAACCAATGGCAGCCAACGCAGAAACAACCAATGGTAGTCAGCGCATCAATTGGCACAGTTGCTTTAAAAACATATTTCAAATTTGTTAATGCTGATTTAAGAAATATTGTACTCTACATTAATCCTACATTGACCTTCGAATTTTTTATTTTTTAGATGTGGATCTAATTGACTGGTGGAGAGTTTAATTAAGTACTCCTGTTCTTTTATTGGTTTTCTGATATCCAATAAAAATGAAATGTAGCAATGATGGGCAGGTGGATTCAATGAAAAATGTTCATGTATAATAGAAGAAAAAACGTGCCTACTATTAAAATAAAAGTTAACAGCCTGTTTATAACAGCTAGACCAAGTAAGACCCATTTGGCTGTTTGATCCGGCCTGAAGCCCCAAAATTTCATGCTTAAAATATGCAAACACTACAAAACCTTTCATGCTAAGACTTTATATTTAATTTATATAAGTTCATTAACACTCCATTTATTAAATGTAAGAATATAAAGAAAGGAAACCTATGACTGACAATGAAGTGAACCCTAACTTTTTAATCAGAATTAAAACTGGGCATTGTTCAAACACCCAGTTAGTCAAACAAAATAAATTTCAAAAATACCAACAATGTAAGAAAATAAAAAGATGGAAATAACAATTACTTCATGTATATTATTTTCACATGAAACAGAATTACAAACCATTCCGAAGTATTGATTCAACAATACAAAAACAAATAAAATCAATAACTGTCAAAGCAATACAATACATTAAAATGTGGTTGCATTCAATTACATATTGATACAAATATTTATGTATTCAATTACATATTGATGGCCTATAAAAAATATTTTAGTATAAAGTAATAAGGTAAACAACAGTAATAAGGAAATCATTTCTTTTGTTATGTATCAGTAAATTTTTTAAAATTTAGTAAATATTTATAAATTTTGTAATTTATTATAAATTTATTTAAAAAAAATATATTAAAGAAAAAACTAAAAATGCTCTAAAAATAACATAACACATCTATCCAAACTAAGAACTTTAAAAAAATGAAATAATTTTCTTCTACAATCAGCTGTCTAAAAAACGGTAAGACTATCCTTTAGTTGACTGTCAATGGTGGGATTTTATAACATCTAGAACTTTTTTTTAAAAAAAAGAAAAAATGAAATACATAAACAATTCTGACATCTAGTACTGCTCTTCTGGTGTAGGGACAACACAAAATATCTACAGTAGACACATTAATAAAACAAGCCATTTCAAGTACTTATTGCCTAGAGTTACATAGAGCTCAATTAAGTCTGTAAAATATTAAGGCTGTGCAGCAGATCTTTGACTGAAAGACATACCATTACATATTTAAACAACATAATTATAATCAACATTTAAAAATGGCTTTAACAGTTACTCCAAAGAGTCAAATATTAATTTAATAAACTCTTCAGAAAAAAAAAACAACTGTGACCCTACTATTCCTCATCCTCAATAATTGCGTGTTGAATTCTATCAATTTTGATCGAGCATAACAAACATTTTTTTTAGCCAATTTACTTAAAGTTCAGTTAAATGAAATTTTCTTGTGGTATTTTAAACTGAACTGGATCACAGCATTCAACAGGAACATGTATTCCACTGATAAGGGCCATCCATAGAAATAGAAAAATTCAACCTAAATTTGTGTGTGTGCCCCACAATGCCCTTTGATCAACATTGTGACTTTGATAATTCCACTTGAGCGAAAAAAAAGAAATAATTTGCACAACAAAAGAGGATTTATCAAATAATCACAAAGTGAAAAACTGCCAGAGAATATCTGTGAATGTGATCAGTAACACATGTATACATCTCGGTAGCATATATTGTGTAAGACATTGACAGAATGATGACCGATCTTGTCTTTATGACTAGACAAATTAAACCAGACAATGCAAATTGATAAAAAAAAAAAAAAAAGGAATACATTAAATAAAACTGCACGCTAAGAGAGGTATTATGACGCTAAAACATATTATGTCACGTCAAATATTTGAATTGTGGTAACAGGCAGATAAGATGCCAAGATGTCAGAGAACATAAAAAAAAAATACTACGGTGTAACAGAAAAAAGTAAGATATTTTTTTCCTCTCATTATCCAGAATAATTAAATAAATTTTTAGATGAGAAACTTCTGGACATTTTTAGTCTATACAAAAAATTTCTACTTTTACATTCATTTCATTAAAAAAATAAGTGGTTTCATGAGCTGGAATAGTCCATTATGAAATTCCAAATCATTTTCTAAGAGTGCTGTGTTGACATATTTTTCATTCATACATGCCACAATTTCACTTCATCTTCTGAATCACTTTTAGTCTGAAAAAAAAATGTTTATAGCTTATTAAATTTAGTTATAAAAGACTTTTACATAGAAACAACGAAAATTAATACAGTATTCACCATACCTCTGAGTTCAAATTCTGAACTTTAGAAAGCAAGTCTTCTTCTGCTGACATCTTGCGACTAAGCTCAACAGCTCCTGCACTTCCTGTTATATGATTAACAAAATGATAAGTATTAAGTACAATTATATAACAACTATTTCATGACAAGTCTAGACAGACAGACATCAGTAGTTTTCAAAGTGTGGGTCACGTCTCACTAGGCACGGTTCAGGTTAGTCGTGAAAAAAATTTAATTTATAATTAAAGGTTTGAGATTAAATCCCTATTTCTGTTCAAGTTACAAAACTAAAAGGTTGTAACTCTACAAAGTAAAAGGGGAAGTCTATATATAAAAATAATGAGGCTTTTATCCTCTTTCTTGTATCATGGTTTTACACTGCAGGTGGGTTGCAAAAACAAAACTCATGTCATAGTAGGTTGCGAAGTGTAAAAGTTTGAGAACCATCGGTCTGTAACCACTGTTACAATGAGTTATAATGGTCGGTTTGTAAAATGTAGATTTTGTGATGACTGAAGTGTAGATTTCTTTACCCTAACAAGAGGGATAATGGTGTCTGGTAAAAGCATTACTTTTTTTAAATGTTTATTTTTTATATCCAAGTAAAGTCTCATGGACAGTGGCCTTCTATCATTCCCACCATAGCCAATAGCGTAATGGCCATGGGGAGACCACAGGAGACATAGATAAGTCACTGAACAAGCCAGGAGTCAAACTCTTAGCTCACAGAATGTAGATCTAGAGCACAACCCAGGTTAAACTTTAGAAATTTATGGTTTGTTATGCGGCACTTGGACTTCCAGCGCAAAGCCGTGCACACTGCTGGTAACAAGATAATTTCAGGGAAGAATAAAAAAAAGAAAAACAATGGGATAAAATTTTTTTTTTAAATCTACCTGTGAGCCATTGAAATTCTACAATGGACAAGGAAAAGTTTACCTGTTTTTATGTGCCTGATGGACGTAAACTCTCGATAAGCTGAGCTGGAAGCAGTGGTGCATTCCATGGTCTGGCTACTACCTGGCCAGCCCTGGGATGATAACAGGGAGGGACGTGGAGAGTGGAGGGGGGAATGGCACAGTGCATGAAGACTTGAACTGCGGGCCATAGCCAGAGGGGCTCTCTGGAATACTTTAAGGAGAGCCTCTTTCTCCACCAGTTGGCTCTGAAGCTGTTTCACTCTAAAAGTATCAATCAAAACAGTTTTTCACAATCTAATAAAAACAAGTATGTAAAACTACTAAAAATTTGCTTGATGTATGAAAAATTACCAAAAACAAAAAACAAAGACAGATTTACATAAACATTAAATGATTTTACATAATTGAGAGTACAACAGAATGAAGAACTACAATTTACTTTGCGTCAAGTTCAGCAACGTTCTTTTGAGAATTGTGCAGCTCTTCCATGTGTTTCAGCTTTTCTGTTTTGGCGTCATCTATCAGCTTGCCCACATCTGAAGAACCTTTGTCCAACGTGGTCAAACGAACCTCCCTAAAAAAACAGACCAGCAAATACATAACAACATGTTGCATACTACAGCAAAGCAAGTTAATAAATGTAATTATTAAGATGGCAGATCTGACACAATTAATAACACTACAAACAGCTATGAAATTTCAAAGTGACACAATCAGCTCACAAAATGTAATAAAAAAAACGACCTTACAATTTGCCCATATGTTTTAAGTTTAATTAACAACTGTTGTAGATCTACATAACAAAGTAAAACAAAACTCACTTCAGAGGTTGAGTAGCCTCCCCTATATTTAACTGTCTTAGTGTTGTTTCCTTGACATATTTCTGTTCCATCTGAGAATCACAAATATTGACACAATAAAAACATCTTAAAGTCACTTAATAAATGTTAAGTCTAGAATATCATTGTTTTTTTATTGTAGAGCAGTTTTTATGTTTACACAGTAAACTTATTTGTTTACACACGCAACTATTTATGTTGTGTTTACACAATAAATTATTTATGTTTACACAATAAACTATCTCCAGACAACAAAACCGACTTACAGCAGCCAATTCAGTTTCCAACTGTAAGATTTTAGCATCTTTTTCATCCAACATTTTTCTCAGTGTACCAGATCCTTTCACATCATCTTTGCCTCCTTCTGTTTTTCTCTGATTTCCACCCTGTGGACAATATAGATGAAATGTTTCATGAGCTTGGACAACATAGATGAAATGTTTCATGAGCTTGGACAACATAGATGAAATGTTTCATGAGCTTGGACAACATAGATGAAATGTTTCATGAGCTTGGACAACATAGATGAAATGTTTCATGAGCTTGGACAACATAGATGAAATGTTTCATGAGCTTGGACAACATAGATGAAATGTTTCATGAGCTTGGACAACATAGATGAAATGTTTCATGAGCTTGGACAACAGAGATGAAATGTTTCATGAGCTTGGACAACATAGATGAAATGTTTCATGAGCTTGGACAATATAGATGAAATGTTTCATGAGCTTGGACAACACAGATGAAATGTTTCATGAGCTTGGACAATATAGATGAAATGTTTCATAAGCTTGGACAACACAGATGAAATGTTTCATGATCTATTTGAAAATGTTCAGTGTGGCCCTATATAAAACAATAACATGCTACCAGCCAATTTCAAATACATATACAATGTACCAATTATGTAAGTAGTTTTAAAATGTACCATTCACTGCCTCTGTGGTTCTAAACATTTATCAAGAGGTGAAAATACATTTAAGAAGAAAGCAAAAAGATAACATTTTCTTCCAATATTTCAATTTTGTACAAAGCTGGAAAGCTATGTAACCGATTGATTTTTATTACTAAAAATTTTTCAGTTCATCTGCTTTCCTCACCACTCAAACTAAAATATGTTACAAAAAATATTTCAAATATCATCAATGTCTGCAGATATGAATGAAAATCTTGAAATGTTGAGAGCGTGATAAATTAAAACAATACAAAATTCCACTCAAGACACATCAGATTTTAAAATAAAAGTGCAGTACGGATATTAATAGTAATGTCTTGGTACCTAGCCCTGGGAGAGGAGTGTAACAGTTTACACACAGGGATGTCGTGGACCAGGATTACACAGCCCTACAGTTTCAGAAAGAGATAATTTACCCGCTCTTGTGCTCTGTACATTTCCAGTTCTTTCTCCAGGAGAGCTCTCATGTCTCGCTCTTTCTTCTCCTGTTTCTCTGAAGCAGCCTGTAGCATGAGGAGTGCCTTCTGGAGCTGCTCAATTTTGTCCATTGAAGCATGTTTCTGGTTTAAAAAACAAAAAGTGACTTACTGTGAACTGTATCAATTAGTCGGAAATAAATGAGTTTTCTTTAAAAGGCAATAGTGAGATAAGATATTGTGGCTTTAGTTGCCCTCTCCCCAACCCCTGAGACGAATAACAACCTGGGCACATCTGGTCCTGGACTTATACCTCCCTTGATGTGATGGTGAATCTCAGCACTAACACAACACCACCTACACTTTAGTTTGTAATCATAGTACACAGAGCGCTTTGACTAAAAATAATGCACTGCATCACAGTTATAGACTTGTACTTCTGTATTTATTTAGCATTATTATCGCTATCCTTTTTTTCCTCATTATTAACATTATACTAAAAAGCAATTAGCTTCATTATTCTACCTGATGTTATATTTGGACTCGAACTTATCCAAATAATGTATTGTCCTTAATAATAAACACAGATTTAAATTTTAAAGCCTTCCAACTGATCGAGCAAAGGCTAGAAATTTAGTTGATTAAATGTTTAAAATAGCTATTACTGTGTTAAATTGAGTGGATTAAATATTTATAATAGCTATTACTGTGTTCATGAGTGTATATTGGAATTTTATATATTTTTTGGGTGATTATTTTTTATATATTTTTGTAAATGGGGTGATTTATTTTTAATATATTATTGTGTAAAAAGGGGTTGATTTATTTTTAATATATATTATTGTGTAAAAAGGGGTTGATTTATTTTTAATAATATATTGTGGTGTAAAAAGGGGTTTATTTATTTTTAATAATATATTGTGGTGTAAAAAGGGGTGTATTTATTTTTAATAATATATTGTGGTATAAAAAGGGGTGGATTAAATTTTAATAATAGTATTATGGTATTAAATGGGGGGTTTATATTTTTATAATAATATTAGTGTGTAAAAGAGAGGGGTTTATATATATATAATAATATTAGTGTGAAAAGTTGAGTGGATTAAATATTTATAATAGCTATTACTGTGTTTATGTTAATAAATAGTGAACCAGCAGTGGAAAGAAATCAATTTTTATCGGACCTAAGTACAAACCAGTTACTTATAAATCTTTAAATACGCCTCAAACATAATCCAAGGTGTAACTGAGAAATTTAATGTGTGTGAAATAGATTTATCACAAAATGAGAATAAAACGGAATTATTTTTTCCCATCTCTAAACACCATTAACACAAGAACTGAGTGAAATTGAAGCTGTGATTACTGATAATGAAATCAATCATCATTTGTATTTGATGAATAATAAATCCTTCCCCCTGTACTTATAATACACAATTAAAATGAGCAAAATACATTCTGATGATCTAGGTATATAAACTTACCTCTTCTTCCAATGTGAGGACCTTTGTCTGGGCACCCAACAATGCATTCTCAAATATTTCAACATGGGCTCTGAGTTCAGTGGTGGTCAGACTAAGCTGAGTATTTTCTCCCTCAAGTTCATTGCGACTGAGTGAGAGCTCTTGATCTGAGAAAATAAAAATAATACTTAGTGAGGACACAATAAAACTTTCATGTCAACTATCTAAATTCATCTACAGAATCTAGTTTTGCCAAAACAAAATCAACAACTTAGCTACTCACTCTGAGCAATAAGTTTAGAGATCTTAGCATCTTTCTCTGCCAGTTTATTCTTGTATTCAGCATCTGTTGTGCTCACTGGTATTGGGCCTGGTTCAGAACAAATTTAAAAGAAAAAAAAAAGAAATATAGTTTACAGAATAATTTTAACCATTCTTCTTATCAATTTTTCTATCAGTGAAAAAAACCCCAGAAATCTATTCCTGTCCTAGTTCACTATACTAATTAACATCCCCAACAAAAAGCTCCATAAAATTATGTATTTATAAATCCCTGTAAGGATGACTTGTTTATCAGATCCTATAAAACCACAAATGGGATGGTCTTTGTAGTTCCTTTCTTTCATTCCCCCACAGTAACCAAGAGTGCAATGGCTATTGTAAGCTGGGTGGACCATGGGATTTGAACCAGAACTTAAACAAAAATGTGGGTATGTCAACAATGGATCCAACCTGGGACCTACAATTGGTAGGTACACACTCTACAACCCATGACCATCCGTAAATCCATGAAGCATGGCACATTCAGCAAAAGCAATGTTGATATAAAGCTATGTGGGTCTAGAAGAAACTGTGGGGCTCTAAAGGGGAGCGAGAAAAAAAAGGGGTACTAAAGAGGAAGAAAAACAAAGATAATTAGGTAAGGGGGAAAAAAAGAAAGATGTGAGGGTCTGGGAGAAGAAGGAAGAGGCAACGGGATGTGGAAGAAGAAGAAAGAGGTATGGGGATGTGGAAGAAAGGAAAAGTGGTAAGGGGGTGTGGGAGAAGAAGGAAGAGGTAAGGGGGTGTGGAAAGAAGAAGGAAGGCAAGGTGGGTGGGAGAAGAAAAAAGACGTGATGTAATGGGGGTAGAGGAGAAAGGCGTTTAGTGAGGGGGGAGAAGAAGAAAGACGTGATGTGAGGGGGGAGAAGAAGAAAGCCGAGTAGTGAGGGGGGAGAAGAAGAAAGGCGATATGATGTGGGGGTAGAGGAGAAAGGCGATACGATGTGGGGGTAAAGAGGAAAAGGCGATGCGATGTGGGGGTAGAGAAGAAAGGCGATATGATGTGGGTCTAGAAGAAAGAGGCCTTAAAGACTGTAACACTAAGTTCACCAGGAGTGGGACAGAAGGTCTGTACATCAAGGAGCATAGTAAAGATAGATGTCAACTCATTTCACATTAATACACAGGTCTGTACATCAAAGAGCATAGTAAAGATAGATGTCAACTCATTTCACATTAATACACATGTCTGTACATCAAAGAGCATAGTAAAGATAGATGTCAACTCATTTCACATTAATACACAGGTGCCCTGAGAGGACAAATACTTTTATTCCTTGTACCCCCATAAATGGAGTTTATATTTTTTTTTTAAAGAAAGCTCTATGAGTCATCAGTGTCATGTTTATTTTTACACCCCCCTCCCCCTACTTTCAAGAATTTCCTTTGACTTGACACACACACACTAGACATTAGTGTGGGGAAAATCTGGGCCTAAGTTTATTTTGTGAAGTTTTTGGAAGCACTGTCCTCATACCCCCCCCCCCTCAGATCACATCAAACAGAAAGTCAGCCTTACTACCTGTAATGTGGGTACATGAAGTATTTCTCATGGAAGCTTTTAAAAACATGGCACCTTGCATGTCAGTGGAGCAGAGGGCACAATCACTTGACCATGGGCCAGTGGATCAACTGTAAAGGAAGGGAGAGGCGGGTATCAGCTTCTGCCTTTATCATAGCCCGTGAGTGGAATGACAAATCCCATAGATGGTCACTGAGGGATGTTTTTTAACATCACAACTGCAATGGTTGGGGTGGGGGGGGGCTTACGAAGTGGAGTATGACAGACGTGTTACAGTGTTGTGCGAGTTTTTGGCGTACATTAAAGTTAGAGAAGCTGAGCAGACGAACTGCGGTGCTGGCGGGGAGGCAGTGCTGTGTGTGTGTGGATCTTAAGTACGGCTCAGAAATCATGATTGTTGTTCTGTCCATAAGTATGTGTCAGAAAAGGGGAAAAAAACTAGAAATCAAGAGAGACAGGTGACAAAGTATTAGGGAGTGAAGATGGTGAACATAATACAGAAAAGAATTCCATTGAGGTGTGAACTTGTAGAGGAGGGGTGGTGGCTCAGGGAAGGGTGGTGGCTCAGGGAGGGGTGGTGGCTCAGGGAAGGGTGGTGGCTCAGGGAGGGGTGGTGGCTCAGGAAGGGGTGGTGGCTCAGGGAGGGGTGGTGGCTCAGGGAGGGGTGGTGGCTCAGGGAGCAACTGACAGTACCATTCCCCACCCCTACCCCATTAAAAAAAATAAAAATAATAAATCTGTTGCCTAAGAAAAAAAAAGAAACTGGTCAAGCGAAACGTCGACATGGAGGACAGCACGTAGCATAGGAGAGTGAAGTCGGGGTGGAAGTGACAGGTGATGGGTGAAAAGGTCAATCGGAAGCGGCAGGGGGGAGGGGGGCATAAGACCATTTATGGCGAAACTTTCAAATATTTCTTTGATGGCCTTAAGCCTCATGTTTACCAACTTCAAATAATGAATTAAAGAATAGAAATGTTTGGACAAGAAATGAAATACACAGTTGTAATCAAACTGTACACTCCACAGATAGCCTGCCCAGAGGCCGCGTTGACTTCTATCACACCCTGTGCAGAGAGTACGGGTTCAAATCACCGCGCCGTCAGCTACGTACACTGTGAAACCGGAGACAGATACGGACAGCATGCATCATGGGACGTAGAGTGGACAATTTAAAGACAAGAATGAATGATGACAAACATCAGTGGGCCAGGAGAGAGAGAGAGGGAGGGAGAGAGAATACATTCATTCCTACGTTTTCCTCATTGACTTTTGATTTGATAATCACATTAGGGCCGACCCTGATGAAATTCACCCACAGGTCCCAACAAATATATGGAGGGGGGGTAGGGTAGGGCATACAATACAACCAGATCTCTGGACACCAACTGCCACCCCACACACACACTCTCCTGTACAAAAAATATAAAAACTATTTCCGCCTGCCCCGTACCCCCCCCCTCACTCCCCTTTCCGGTGCGACAAACAAAATAAAACAACTGGACCAAGGTATCCTTGCTACTAAACTGCAGCACTGTAACAGACACCGGTCAGTTGAAGTCACACGGACACAGCCCCCCTCCCTCCCGGTGAGCCTTTCATTAGATTTCTCTCTTCTAGACAAGTACAACGTACATACACTCTACAGGAGGGAGGAGGGGTGTAGACGATGCACTACAAGAAACAAATGTATGGAAAAATATACGTATTTGACGTATTTGAACAAAATGATACGTATTTGAACAAAGAGATAAGTATTTGATGTATTTGAACAAAAAGATACGTATTTGATCAAAATGATACGTATGTAACGTATTTGAACAAAAAGAGACGTATTTGACGTATTTGAACAAAATGATACGTATTTGACGTATTTGAACAAAATGATACGTATTTGAACAAAAAGATACGTATTTAAATGTAATGATACGTCTATGAAATGGCTTTATGCGGGTCAATATACCAACAACCAGGAGCATGTTGTTACTTCTGACATGAAATTCCTGAAATTGTATGACAAACAAAAAACACACACACACACACACACTTCAAACTCCACATTCCTACATTCACTGGCATACAAGTACTGCAACGAAATAATCAAAATAATATATGGTAATAAATCGAAGATTTCAAAGGAAAGACTCTGATAGGCCCGGGAGGGGGTGCACACAGGGAGACACTGCACAGATTTGTTGGGCTATTAAAGTTCTTCATTTACGCGGTCACAGTTTAATAATTTCGACACGCGTGATTTGACATGGAATTTATTTATCAGAGGTCGGCTGGGAAGAGAAGGGGGAGGAAATGGGGGTAGGGGGGTAATAATGGACAGACATAGCAAAACATGTCTCTTAAAAAAAAAAGCTAAAGTTTTAAAAAAAAAAAATGAAATACCAGACAAGCTCAGACAACGATATTCAGAATGTTGAATGATATGCACAATTTTATTTCAAATAGTTGATCGGTGAAACTCCACAGTATCATTTACTGCTGCTCAAGTTTTCTGGGGTTTGTTTTTTCCCCCCAACATTTGAATGCACAAACACCTGTTATTAAAAGGACATCCTGGCAGGTTGACAGGCGAGCCAGGAATGTCACATGGGGAGGGGGAAGGCGTGAAATGCAACTTATGCATTCAACAATAAAAACAAAAAAAAAATAAACCAACACAAGAGGCTGTAATATGTACAAGTGAAACGGGGCATCTGCAGAAGACATGGGGGAGGTGGGGCGGAAACTGTCCGGTGCTAACAAATAAATGACCTATTTGTGCAGTGACTGATGACACAAGCATTTGTTGAAATGTTAAGTTAAAAATACAGCTACAGGAGTTCATTAATAACTGAAGACATTTTAAAAAAAAACAATTCATCAACCTGTATACTGAATGGGAGAACTGAAATCTTCAAGTGAAACACAGCAGTTTAACACTGACCTTGTAATATATGCCCTGGTAGCTGGCTGGAGTGTAAATCCCTTGGGAGGCGGGTAGAGGTTTGGAAAATTTTTCCCTGGGAAGTGGGTAAGGGTTTGAAAATTTTTCCCTGGTAGCTGGTAGAGTGTTAAAAATTTGCTGGTAGTGGTAGTGTTGAAATCTCTGGAAGTCAGGTCACTTCATGGCCAAACAATTGGCTTGTTGGTAATCAGTATAGGTCAGAGACTTAGTTTAAAAAAAACTCTAGCTGAGCTTACATCCTAGTGCGGGTTATGGGTTCAAATCAAAGTGCGGCCATCACCATTGGCCCCAGTGGAGCCTCCGTGAGAGCAGTGTGGTGGAGCTACCGACTGCCAACCAGAATGTCTTAAACGAACCCTGACCAGTATTTCCTCCAGCTCAGTCCTCATCTGTTCAAAACTACAACTCACCAAGTACATGCACATTGCACAGGTTACAACAGAGAGTAAATACTGTTAATTTTCATGCATGTTTTGACAGAGTGTATTACTGTTTCCTGTTTCTTTTAGCTGAGCTGCATATTGTTCATTTGCGAACAAAAAATGAAATTCCCCCCCCCCCCCCCAAGTTACACAGACAAAATCTTTGCCACTCAAAGCCTTGGAAAAATTAGAGGAAACACTGGTACCAGGACTAGTCACACAAACACTGGTACCAAGACTAGTCACACAATCACTGGTGCCAGGACTAGCCACACAACCACTGGTACCAGGACTAGCCACACAAACACTGGTACCAGGACTAGCCACACAAACACTGGTACCAGGACTAGCCACACAATCACTGGTGCCAGGACTAGCCACACAAACACTGGTACCAGGACTAGCCACACAAACACTGGTGCCAGGAATAGCCACACAAACACTGGTACCAGGACTAGCCACACAATCAATGGTACCAGGACTAGTCACACAAACACTGGTGCCAGGACTAGCCACACAATAACTGGTGCCAGAACTAGCCACACAAACACTGGTGCCAGGACTAGCCACACAAACACTGGTACCAGGACTAGCCACACAATCACTGGTGCCAGGACTAGCCACACAATCACTGGTGCCAGGACTAGCCACACAACCACTGGTACCAAGACTAGCCACACAATCACTAGTGCCAGGACTAGCCACACAATCCCATAAAAAAGCTGTGGCTTAAGAAACATATTAACTACTTCACCTGTTCCCGTTGGTCAGTCTATGGTCTATAAGAGAATCTTATTTATTCTTACAGTTGAAATTTATGAAAGAATAAGCTAGGTAACTGACACACTAGTAGCGGGGACAGATGGTCACGCGGTAAAGAGCTCAACTGTCGACTCGAGGGGTCCCTGGTTTAGTTTCCATTGGGGACCAGTGGATAATTTCATGTCGTGGTGAAAGTTCCCGCTATATCTCCTGTGGTGTGTATCCATGACCATTGCGCTATTGGGGATATAAAACCGTCCCATAGGTGGTTTATAGGATCTAAGAGATTTCATCTGTACAGGGACTCATACACTGACCCACTAGTGGAGCTTACAGGTTTAATAAGAAATCATGAAATGATATTACAACCTGGCAGTGGGACGTAACAGGCTACCGGTGTGCACCCAAACCAATCTTACCTGTATCAGAGTTCTGAGGACGTCACAGGCTACCGGTGTGCACCCAAACCAATCTTACCTGTATCAGAGTTCTGAGGACGTAACAGGCTACCGGTGTGCACCCAAACCAATCTTACCTGTATCAGAGTTCTGAGGACGTCACAGGCTACCGGTGTGCACCCAAACCAATCTTACCTGTATCAGAGTTCTGAGGACGTCACAGGCTACCGGTGTGCACCCAAACCAATCTTACCTGTATCAGAGTTCTGAGCTTCCAGTGACTGGATCTTCTCCTCCAGCTTCTTCTTCATGGCCTGCCACAGAGCTTCCCTCTTCTCAACAGACTTCAGCAGAGCTTTATGAGACTCATGGACTTTCTGAATTTCCATCTCAAACTAAGAGGAAGAAAAAAACAAAACAATTTTAACATCATCTGGTACAGTTTTTTTTTAACACTCCCCCCCCCCCCGGGCCACAAAAACAAACTCAGTCCAATGTTTGGTCTACAACTGTGACCTCATCACTCACACCACAATGTACATATAGCTTCTTGCATGTAGAGTCTCCCCCCCCCCCGGGCTACAAAAACAAACTCAGTCCAATGTTTGGTCTACAACTGTGACCTCATCACTCACACCACAATGTACATATAGCTTCTTGCATGTAGAGTCTCACACCCTCCCCCATCTCTCTATATACCAGGGGTGGACACATCTTTTATTTCTATTGGTTGAAATGTTTTATAGAAAAATAGATTTAAAAAATAAAAATCACCAAATCATATCTAAACCATCATTTAATAGGACAGCAATTAAAGAAACAAATAATCCACCAAATAATGAATAACTTATATTTCCACCAAGTCAACAAAAAATTTTTTTTAAACAAAGCACAAGCAAAATAACGTAAAATTTCACCAGTTTGATGTGATCTACATATCATCAAAATATGTAAAATTTCACCAGTTTGATGTGATCTACATATCAAAATATGTAAAATTTCACCAGTTTGATGTGACCTACATATCAAAATAATGAAAAATTTCACCAGTTTGATGTGATCTACATATCAAAATAATGTAAAATTTCACCAGTTTGATGTGATCTACATATCAAAATAATGTAAAATTTCACCAGTTTGATGTGATCTACATTAGGGAGCGACCGATAATCGGATCGCTATCGGTATCGGACCGATATTAGCACTATCGGTTAATATCGGATCGGCCGATTGTTGTAGGGAGCGACCGATAGTCGAACCGATATTGGCACTATGGGTTAACTGTCGGACCGGCCGTTATTTGGCTGCCGATACATTGTTTTTTTTTCACAACAGAGTTGCAGAAAAAAAAAAAATCAGTAAATAACCCAATTCTATAACCAGATCAGACAAGATTTAAAAAAAAGGAAAAAAAAAAACCCGTACACAGAAATTGTCACGTCTTCCTCAGAGATATGACCTTGAAACAATAGGATTCTAATGTATGACCTTGAATGATACAATTAGTGAACATCTGTGTGTATTTTTTGTTGGGATGGGAAGTTGGGGGGGGGGGGGTGGAAACAAGACTTACGTGTGGGCGAAATATGACAGGGAAGGGGTAAGCATGGGTTGACATATGTCATTAGCTGTGGCATGAGAGAAACACGTGTTTGGCATTGTTGTTGATTAAAAAAAATATCGGTATCTGGGGGGGGGGGGGGTTCAAAATATGTGAACTTGGCTTGAAATACGTCATATAGCACGATAATAACGTGTTTGGCATTGTTGTTGCTTAAGGGGCTGTCCATTAATTACGTCAACAAAATAGGGGGGAGGGGGGGTCAGAAAATTGTTGACTAGGGGGAGGGGGGGAGGTCAAGAAAAGTTGACGTCAACAATGTTACTTTTTTAAAATTTAATATAATTACTTAATAAATAGGAAAATTAAGCAGCGTTTGTAGTTTTGCGTTACACACTCGCTTAACATTCAGTATTTTAATTAAACTAACTATATTCCTACTAATTTTGCCACATAAACATTTTGGAAGCCACCTTTTTTTTTTGGGGGGGGGGAGGGGTAATCAAATGTTGACGTAATTTTATAGGGGGGGGGGTCTCTGGAAGTTTGACAAGTTGTTGACAAGGGGGGGGGAGGTAAAAATCGCCAAAAATTTGTTGACATAAATAATGGACAACCCCTAAAAAGAAAATATCGGTATCGGTAAAAATGCTGGGGGAAAATATCGGTATCGGACTATCGGTAAAAAGGCATATCGGTCGCTCCCTAATCTACATATCAACAAGATTGTAAACGTAATTATAGTATAAGAACACAGACATCATGATTACCAGATAATTATTTCATTCCCTTGCCTGGTGCTCTGATGCCAATATTCATTAATTACCTTTTGTAATTTGGCCACCCTGATGGCGTAGATGGCCAGCTCCTCTCTCAGAACCCTGTTCTCATCAGTCAGCATCTCCACCATGTGGCTGGCTTTAGCTGCAATAGTGGCTTGATCACTGTCATCAGCACTCCTGGGTGCATCAAATACAACACAAAGTTAACATTTCATGGTTGAAAAACAAACTTGAAATGCCAGCATCATTAGTGAGGCAGTGAGTAATATACCTGCATATTTTAATAGTGTATTAGGACACAACTTTGTACCAGAACCTGTAATACATTTGTCATTTAATAGTGTATTAAAACAGAGCTTTGTCCCAGAACCTGTAATACACTTGTCATTTAATAGTGTATTAGGACAGAGCTTTGTCCCAGAACCTGTAATACACTTGTCATTTGAAAAATATACAATGTGTCAGGAAAAATTATTGTTTATGAATGCAATCAAACAATTTCTAGATTTCAACATAAAGTCAATATTACCATAACAGACCTTTGTTTTAAATACATGATCTTTATTTTGAAATATTTTAGTAATCATTATTTTAGCTTAGTCCTAATGTATATCACATTGTTATTTGAAAGTAATCTTTTCTTTATAGTTTAATACAGAAATTAGCAACCTATTCAAATATTGTTCTAAAAAGTAGTCTTGGATAACAATAAACTAAAATGCTTCAAACATAAAGAAACATTCTAATGAAGTAAATATAAACATGAAGAAACATTCTGGTGAGGTAAATATTAAAATGCTAATATCTGAGTAAAAATAAAATCTCCTACCATTAAACTAAATTTTTCTTTTCTCTGGCAATGCCACATGTATCAAACAAAAATGAGAAATCCCTAACATATATTTATATACATATATATATATATATATATATATATATATATATATATATATATGAAAATGAAAGAGCTAGACTTAAATGTGTTGGGATAAAATTAGGCTTTCATCAAATAAAGACATTTGTTTAATCATTCTGAAAAAAAGACAACTCAACAATTGAAATAAAATGCAAGGCTGAGAAGTCAAACTTACATTTCTACAAGCATTGGATCATAATGTATTTGTTTAGAAGGTCTCAGGGGTTTGCGGAAATTAAAGTATACGGTTTATAAATCTAAGATGGCACCTACCCATGTGGACTCTGGTATTTGGCATCTTGTGAGTAAAGTCCAGGACTGGACGAGCACAGGCGGAGATCAGGGTGTGACCTTTGGCTGTTGACCTTATCCATAGTTTCATAAGACCGACATGACCTAATGTCTGCCGTTTTGTCTGTTTGGGCGCCTGCTTTGTTTCCTCGGGTATTCAGGAGGGGGGGGAGGCAGTTCAAATAAGAGACAGTTGAGTTGTGACCTGAGTGTGCGGCTGTGGTGGCCAAAGTGAGGCCGCCACTCTGTGTGGACTGGGAAAGAGGTGAATTGTGACTGAAAGCGGTCAGTGAGGAATGAGAGCTGGAGCTGGAGTCTCCACTGCCCACTGTCCAGTGAGTGTTCACATACGGGTGGGGGTGGTGGTAGGTGGACACCGGAGGAACACGCGGCGATAAGTACTGGCTGCTGGAAGAGGACGACAAGTACGGCAACGAAATCAGAGGGTCTGCCCCAGTTTTGTTGACAGACGTGGAGAAGTAAGAGCTGTACTCCCCAGCCCTGGTGGTGGTTGAATGTGTGGTTAAGGATGAGGGCGTCACCTCAGTGGCGCATGAAGATGATGATGAGGTGTAGTCCCCGGTGGGTGTCGCAACTCTTCCTTGCTGCTGATGAGAATAGTCCCGATCTCTTTGTGACTGGCCAGTGTGCCACTGGGGCACAGCCAGATGTCCTTTAGAGTAGACAGGTAGAGCTGATGAGGACAGCCCTAAACTGGTTGAAACCCTGCTCAGATCGCTCTGATACCAGGGCTGAGATCTTTCCTGATAGAAGTTGGACAAGGCATTCAAGCTGTTGGCACTGCCAGAGTTGGGGAACTTCCCGGCAGAGTCTAAAGCAGCTGGTGGCATACCCAGGCGCTCCAAAATGCTGTAGCTGCTTCCGTCACAACCGCCAACATCCACGCTGTAGTTGAAAGAGGTCTGTGTCTCTTCTCCCTGAGGCTCTTGGCGCTGAGAGGTGGCGAGGTTCTCTGTTGAGGACAGCGACACATCTGTGCTGGTCTCGCTGCCGGAGAAGCTTTGACGAAATCCCGGCTGGTTTGAGAAAACCTGACATACAAAATTTGGGGTCAATTAGGCACAATGAAATATGGTAAATTTAACTTAGGATCAATATTTGGTTTTAAATTGGGAAAAAAATTTGTCCTTTGGGGGCAATTTGTGTTTGGGGCCAATTTTTGTGAGAGATTTCGGTGATGTCGGCGGGGGGGTGAGCGCTTGTACGTGTAGTATGAGCGACGCTCTGAATTCGTGTGAGTGATCGCTCATGAGCTCGGCTTAGAGGGAACATTGCTTAGGGTATAACAAACATTACGGAACTGTACACAAAATGTTTACAAGAACACATGTATATAAACATGATATATATATTTATCTAAAAAAAAGGTTATTATGTTTAGTTTTTGTTTTAAATGAAGAAAAAAAAAATTAAAATTGTTTAAGGGAAGTCCCTGGGTGAAATAGAGTACAAGTTATAATGTAAGATGATGACAATGTTAATAATATCTTATATACACCCTCCCCTAACCCATTTTCCTTCTTTTCAAACTGACTGTCCTCACCTGCTTAGAGTGCCCTGGATAGGGTGGCGGATCCCTGTAGTTTTGCATGTCCACCCAAGTGTACCTGTACAGAACCTCTGACCTATTTTCATAGACACCCTCTGCACAGACAAAACAGAGAAAAACTATTATTACTACCAAAAGTGTAATGAACAATATAACACCATACTCAAAGTTAATGACACTTTACTTCAAGATCAATCAAATATTCTCAACTATAAATATTGGTTTTTATTTTCTCAAATCCTGTAAGAATAAGATATCTCTTAGACCCCAACTTTTTTTCTCGCCGGGAACGGGTCAACGTTTGATAATTTCAACGCTGCCCGCTGGGGGTAGGGGGCGTTGATTATTTATAATTTAGATCGTTTTAATTCATAATTTTCACTGCCGGACATAAGTCACTCAGCCCCTGTTAACTAGTTTTGTTATCTTCATCACAACATGCATGAATGTGTTGGCCGTCACTGGGTGAGACTATAACAACAAGATAGATGTCCATGTATTGGTTTCCTCATCACAACATGCATGAATGTGTTGGCCGTCACTGGGTGAGACTACAACAAGATAGATGTCCATGTATTGGTTTCCTCATCACAACATGCATGAATGTGTTGGCCGTCACTGGGTGAGACTACAACAAGATAGATGTCCATGTATTGGTTTCCTCATCACAACATGCATGAATGTGTTGGCCATCACTGGGTGAGACTACGACAACAAGATAGATGTCCATGTATTGGTTTCCTCATCACAACATGCATGAATGTGTTGGCCGTCATTGGGTGAGACTACAACAACAAGATAGATGTCCATGTATTGGTTTCCTCATCACAACATGCATGAATGTGTTGGCCGTCACTGGGTGAGACTACAACAACAAAATAGATGTTCATGTATTGGTTTCCTCATCACAACATGGATGAATGTGTTGGCCGTCACTGGGTGAGACTACAACAACAAGATAGATGTCCATGTATTGGTTTCCTCATCACAACATGGATGAATGTGTTGGCCGTCACTGGGTGAGACTATAACAACAAGATAGATGTCCATGTATTGGTTTCCTCATCACAACATGCATGGATGTGTTGGCCGTCACTGGGTGAGACTACAACAACAAGATAGATGTCCATGTATTGGTTTCCTCATCACAGCATGCATGGATGTGTTGGCCGTCACTGGGTGAGACTACAACAACAAGATAGATGTCCATGTATTGGTTTCCTCATCACAACATGGATGAATGTGTTGCGACAAAATAAAAGTGTGCTGCACAATCAGACACAAAGAGACCTGGTTGGGGGAAGGGGGGGGCTAGATAAAACTACACCAACATGTGTTAGGTTGGTTATCATCTGAACTGATAACATTTTTGGCATTCCAGTCAACTGTTTAAGTCGTTCGGATGAATCGGCTTGTGGTGCTGTGGAGGAAGGGAGAGAGATCTAACGCCTGTGTCGACAGGAGACGCGATAGGGATAAATAAAGGGAAGGGAGGGGTACAATGGGGAGGAACAAGAGGATAATATGGGGCAGTGGAGGGTTGAGGAAATAATAAACTCGACACAATGCGGAGATTGACAGGTGATCACGTGGTTATTTCAAGACATTTTTGTTTATTTCCGCCGGCACGGCAGTGTCACAATGAACTGCTGACAGACAGTGTTACAAGTAGAATGGGGAAATAACTCCGCACCCCTATCCTCACCCGCATTCCACTGATATATATAAAAGCGATTTGGGCTCTACGTTAATTCGAAAGTAAAGAGTTAATACAACAGTATTCCAGTTTAAAATACAATCATGGAAAAATCGGATCTGCCCGAAACCAAAAATAACCTAGTCTACCGATCAAGCCTGAGGGGATTTATTTAAAGATGGCAACTTCGTCAAATCAAATTAACCGCACAATTAATTATCAATGAGGTCTGTGTAGGCTGTACGTGTCTGTATTTACACAACGTTCATTGGTTGGAGAGTTTAAAAAAAAAAGCATTCACACCAGCACGTCAAACTCGTTCAGTTTAAAATGTTCTGTCTCTAACAATGTGATCCATGTCTACCCTCGGGATTTAAACCTGGCACCTACATTCGGCCACTCACACTCACAGCCACATCGTCTACATAGAATGAGCCCCATACACCTCTCATTATTCCAATGAGATGGAAATAAATAAGATCCAATACTGTGACGGTGCCCTCCTTACACACACACACACACACACCGGTATATTACAAACAACTGAAACATGTTTGAGAACAGCTATCTGATTGGGTAAAACAAGGCAGTCATCATGTATCTGGTTGGTTCATTGGAAGGCACGTTTGAAATGCGATGTTCATGACTAGTAAGAACTAATTAGAACTTTACATTGTGCTGAGTGAGGGGTAAGAAGCGATGATTGTATATATTAACACACGATGCACTTGTCCCGGTGATGAACGCCTGGTACATTCGTAGCGTCCAATAGAGACAACTATTTATTTTAGCCCTTCTGTATCATCGCAGGCCCATGTCAAAGTTGACATTTCCAATGTCTTACATCCCTGGCCCATTACATCTGTCACACAGGGTGACGACATGACCACATGTCACCCATCATGTCACAGTCCGACAGGCAGAATTGTAAACACGGTGCCAAGAATAAACATTTCCTTTTTCTTAAACCGGAAGTAGGTGATTAGCCCGCTAAACCGAAACCTTTTATTATCGTCGTAACAAATGTGACGGGATGCAGCACCCAGTGACCCCGGAGGAAGGAAGGGTTGGTATGAGAGTACATTACAAGACAGTTCAGCTAAATGACGGACAACTACACCTGTTGCCATGACATGTTTACGACACGTTCAACTCAGCCGTCCATTAGCACAATGACATTATTACAGCGGGAACTAAACCGTGCCTATGGTGGTGGTGTGTGGGAGAGGAATGAAACAATGAGATCACTTTCAGATAACCAAATGTTGTTGTTTTTTTACATATAAACATACGTAGGGCCGCTGAGAAACATTTAATGGCCTCGGTAAAAAAAAGCAAGGCCAAAACACGAGATTCATGAATGAGAGGTGTGTGCGGTCTGTAATAATATTAATAACAATAATGTCTTAAGGTATATCATGAAGTACTAGCTGTACCCTGCAAAACATTTGCATAGAGTTATATCCCCTTAGGCTTGATCGGCAGGCTAGGTTATTTGTTGGTTTTGGGCAGATCCGATTTTTTTTTTCATGATTGTATTTTAAACTGGAATACTGTTGTACTAATTCTTAACTTTCGATTTAACGCAGCGCCCAAATCGCTATTATTATATTATATTATATAGTTATAAGTATAGTAATAGAAAGGCTTTCAACTTTTGAAGTAAAGTGAAATGTTTTTCTGGCATTTTCAATAGAGATCCTCTGCACTGCACAGTAGGGTGTCCCAAAATATTGATGAAAAAAATTTTTTTTTTATTTTTGGTGGGACACCCTCACAAAAGTTTCTTATAGTTACCAATATCATCCACTGAAATTATTAGGAAATTTGAACAATATTTACTGGTGCCTCAGAGCATCCAAAAATTTGGTTTGGATGGGCACATTTTCAGCATTGAATTATTGCTTATTATTGTTTCTTCTTAGTATTTTCACCATTTAATTACTATACCCTTAATATATCATAACTGAAACTATTCTGTTTTTTGATTTTCAGATATTAAAGATGGCAAATAAAAGTTCTGTATCAAGAAAAAACAGTTATGTTTGGTTAATAGGATATCCGAAGGAAGCTATACTTGGTGCACGTCTTCCTTCCGGCCGTGGTGCTGTGAGAACTTTCTTCTTCTATCATAAATCAAGTAAAATAACAGTTGGTGAAAGTGCCAGGTTGACATTTGAAGCCGTGCAGTCATTCTGGTTAAAATCGAGATTACCCATAAGAAAGCAACAACATTGTATCGAGAAGATCAAAGATCTTTACAATGAACACAGGCAGCTGGTGAAGAATCGTAAAAGAAATAGCGATTCAGATGGGTTAAAGCAAAAACAGTACAGTATAAAACTTGATCAGCTGTTGGACATAAGTCATTCAAGTGCAGCACAAATGATAAATAACGAAGAGGATCGCCAGTTTCTGAAATTACAACAGCAGTCGAGAGCAGGCTGTATTGGAACGGTGGATAAGAAATTGGCTGCAAAGGAAAAGCGCTCTCTTGAGCGTCGTAAGCGATATAATGAGTGGGCTATTTCTGTAAAGAAACAAACGACAAAAGAAGATGGTTTTTGTCTTGCAACTAGCAGTAATAATGACGATGATACCGATGTAGAAGATCTTGACGATGACAATGAATTTATTATAAAACAATCCAGTAGGGCTGGCAAGAAACAGTGTAAACGGCGTCGTGTGATTTCTTCTAAAGTTTCAGCTGTCCTGGATCGCACGAACACCAGCACAAGGGCGGCAACTATGATACTGGCATCGGCTTTCAACGAAGCTGGTAGTTCTACGTCTACTGTGGTGCTTTCCAAGAGTACAGTTCACCGACAACGCCAACAACGTAGAAAAGTAGCCGCACTTGAGATTAAAACAACATATGTCCCTTCAATATCTGTTGTTCACTGGGATGGCAAACTTATTCCTGATCTCTGTCACACAACTACATCCATATCTGATAGATTAGCAATTTTATTGTCTTCCCTCAATGACGGCAACGTAAAACTTCTCGGTGTGCCGAAATTACAGAGTGGTTCAGGTCAAGCAGCAGCAAATGCCGTGGTGGATAATTTAAAGTCTTGGTCTTGTGAATCACAAATTATCGGTATGTGCTTCGACACAACTGCAGCAAATACGGGCAAAGTAAAAGGTGCCTGCAAACTTCTTGAGGTGGCACTTGGACGCAATCTTCTTTAGTTGGCATGTCGTCATCATATGTTTGAAGTATTGCTAGCTGACGTGTTCACTGCATGTCTGGGACCTTCCACTGGGCCAGAGATTGCCATATTTAAACTGCTTAGAGACAATTGGTCAAAGATACATCATGAGTCGAAACACATTTTTCCACTGATAGTGGTCTCAGACACAGTAAAAGCGTTTATCTCTAAAGAACTTCAGCAAAAACAGCTTCGGGAAGATTACCGAGAACTTATTGCTCTTGCTGCACGTGCTGTTGGACTTGATGTCTCAGAACCGATTCGTAAACCTGGTGCTATTCATAGAGCAAGGTGGGTGGCTAAAGCCATTTATTCTCTTAAAATGCAACTACTGTTGGATGGTAATGAAAACGTCTTGCAGCTAACAGATCTACAATTACAAGGAATTCAACGCTTCAATCATTTTGTTCTCAAAGTTAACATTCAATCGTGGTTCACTTGCTGTTCAGCTGTTGATGCAGCTGTTAATGACATTTCCTTGATAAACAGACTACATGACTATGAAGAAGTTCATCTCTGCAAAATTGGGCTAATGATGATAAAACGCCATTCATGGTACCTTAGCAACGAAATGGCAACATTGTGTCTCTTTTCAGATCTTGTATCTTTGGAAAACAAAGCAGCTCTCGTCACAGCCATGATCTCAGAAAGGGGTCCTCATCTCTTAACAACATTGCCAGACAGTATCACCGATTTACAGATCTCTCGTGAATTTTTCACCACGACTTGAATCAACTACAGCTTCCTCGACATCCCAGTCAAAGATTGGCCCCATAATAACGACTACAATGATGCCTTACGTTTGACTAAGAACTTGAAATGTGTTAATGACAGTGCTGAAAGGGGTGTGGCATTGATACAGAAATTCGATGCAGCTGCAGTAGATGAGGAGCAAAAGCAATTTTTGCTTCAAGTTGTTGAAAAACATAGGCAAGACTTTGCGAGTTGTAATCGTGAAGATTTGGAGCAAATATAATGAGTGATTTCGTGATTAAGACTTTGGATTAACATGGATTAAGACTTTTTAATTGCTAATTAAAATTTAAATTCTTATGAATGTTGAAAATATAGACAGGACTTTCTGAAATGGTATCATTGTATCATTCTTTATATATGTTCTATATTAATAATGATTAAAACACGACGGTTTCAAAATGTGTTATCAGTTACTATAATTGTTAATATGGAGGATTTTTTCACTCATCTGAGGCACCTCTAAATCATCTTCAATTTTCTTGAAATTTTGTATACATTGTTATTTTGCATAGAAGACACTTTTTAGGTGGTGTCCTGTTTGGAAATACGACTTTCAATTTTTTGGGACACCCTACTGCACAGCCATAATGAATCTATTTTTTAATCTACCCCTTCCCGGGCCTGGAGCAAGCTACGTACCGGTGGCATCTCCCCCTTCCCGGGCCTGGAGCAAGCTACGTACTGTTATTACCAGTCGCCTATTCTTACATTTGCATTAACCACAAGTCTACCTTAGCGTGACCGTGTTAGAGGCGGCAAAGATCCACCGTGTCCGCCAACAGAGGAATGTAACCCAAATACAGCAGACGACATACCAGGTTTTTCCAAACACAAAAAAAAAAAAATCTCAGCTGAAATAAACACCATCGATTTAGTCTTTCTCAAAAGCGTCTCGACAGTAAACATTATGCTTAAGTGACATTCCAGACATTTCTCACGTTGACAAAAGAATGGCAAAACAGCCGTGAGTATTATATCTAACACATGGCATTCACCTGTGAGATCAAAGGGACAGATTTGTATTGTTGTTGACTGATCGACTGAAAAAATAAAAGGACTACTACTTCAAGAGGCGCCCATACTCCCAGTGGCGCAACTAGACCAAACTTTCAGGGGGGAGCAAAAAAATCACTTGTATTAAACATCATGAGATACAACTTATTTACATGTGACTAATTTTGGTCTAATATTTTAATTTTTTTTTATTTCGGGGGGGGGGGGGCAAATGTCCCCCCCCCTGTTGCGCCACTGCATACTCCACAGCATTACCATTTCCCTCATAAGATAAGTTTGTAATACCATCATTAAATTGTGACATGTTCTATGAAGGCTTCGAGGTTGTAAACCTATGCAGTATGATTCTAGAGGGGGTGTGTTCTAAGCCAAGGCGCCCAACATATCTGGACTACTTTCCTGCCGCATTGCTCTCAAGATAACGTAACTCTCCTTCACCAGACAATGGAAACGTGGATGTAGCAGGATTACATTACAACAGTTGATGCCAACTTACTGACCGATCATTAAATTTTTAAAGCAGTGGAACCCTCGTGAATAAAAGAGCCCATAGCAAACAGTAACTTTATTCGGATTTACTCCGCAAAAAAAAAAAAACAAATACGCAAGAAATAAAACAAGCGTGTTGTCTAGTAATACTTTTGTACTAGAACTGGAATACTGTTGTATTAATTCTTTACTTTCGATTTAACGCAGAACCCACAGCGCTATTATTTATATACATTGTTTATCTGATTTATTATTTTCGCGGAACACTCGACTGGCGCACGTGTGCACAATCTGCCAACTCCTCACGGCCGTACTACATGTTCCATTCTAGTTAGGACGGCCGCGAGACTGATTTATATCAATCTATTAATGAACGAATATAGAACATTTTGTTCAAACCCGCCTGGTACATCTCATACGGCCACAGGTTGTGCGCCCCATGGTTTAGCACAACCATGCTTTAAAGGTCATTGTATTAAAAGGACCAGTAACTAGCAATATAGCTCCCGACTCGGGAAACCGCCCAACTGATACTGTATCAATGTTGTGCACATAACACAAAATATTTAATTGTCTACAATATACTGACTTTAATGCAGTGAGATATATTCATAAAAAAATTATAAAGGTCAAAGTGCACTATTTGCCGAACGTGTTTGTTTGATTTCAGCGCGGTCTTTATTATGGAAGTTGTTGACATATATGAATGTCTTTCCATTAGTAAACAATGATTGGAATGGCGCACCTAACGCCCCCAAGGGGACGGTAAATAAACGTAAGTTGTTACTGGGGTAGGGAGAGTTGGAAAGACAAGCTGAATGTGAACACGATCAGCGCTGAACGCGATACGACGGTTTACAAATCTACAGTGAAGGGGAAAGAAGGAATGATATATATGAAGTAATGGGCCTAGCATGAGGTCGACTAAAGTACACAACATTTAGTGGGGGGGGGGGGGGGGGGGGGGACAATAAGTCAGTACAAAAAAAAAAAGCCGTACAAAACTCAAACCAAGGGCCGCATGCAACTGTAATAGCGGCAGTTGGTCAACCATTGGTTATTATGACCAGACGCTAGTTATTATGACCAGCCACTAGTTATTATGACCAGCCACTAGTTATTATGACCAGCCACTAGTTATTATGACTAGACACACGGTATTATGACCAACCACTAGTTATTATGACCAGACACTAGTTATTATGACAAACCACTAGTTATTATGACCAGGCGCTAGTTATTATGACCAGCCACTAGTTATTATGACCAGCCACTAGTTATTCTGCCATGCTTATAGACGACGGTTACATAATAATTGAACACTGGTGACACAGTGAATGGTAAATAAAGTGAAACCAATCACTATATTTGACCTAACTATAAAGGTGATGGGAGGGGCGCTAATCAGGTTTTAATACAGTAAAAAAATATTCTTGACATTGTCATATACCATAGTCATTGTATGAATGTTAAGGGAAGAAATGTAGTTTATATTACACAAACAACTGGTACACTGAGCCGTACAAAACTCAACGTAACTCCGCTATTGGCCATCTTAATATAAGGCCTGCATGAATATGTACTGTTAGTGATCTGTGACGTGCTGATATCTATCTATTTGTTTATTTCAATGCATGATTAGAGTGCGAAATGTTAAATCCGGCAACAAAACAATTAACGAAGTAAACAACGTGAGATCAGCCAGATGGAACTTAGCGATACGGCCAATCAGAGCTTCACGCATGACGCAGTTTGACGCTTTAAATGTCAGAGGTACGTTGTAATAAGATACGAATGCTTGCTAAACTATCTGATAATGTTGTTGCCCTATCGGTAAGATGCATGCTACGGTGGTCGAATCCCAGTGGTGCTTTTTATGTGTGTCCTCGCGTAGTGCCTCCGTGTCTGTTATAAAAAATAATGTCAAAAGGTAGTTGTCATAACCGGTGATGGACCAATGGACATTAGGCCCCTGAAAAAGTGATATGTTTACCTCTAAACAGAAATTAGGTCCCTGAAAGGATGATATGTTTACCTCTAAAACAGAAATTAGGTCCTTGAAAGGATGATATGTTTACCTCTAAACAGAAATTAGGTCCCTGAAAGGGTGATATGTTTACCTCTAAACAGAAATTAGGTCCTTGAAAGGATGATATGTTTACCTCTTAAACAGAAATTAGGTCCCTGAAAGGATGATATGTGTACTTCTTAAACAGAAATTAGGTCCCTGAAAGGATGATATGTTAACCTCTAAACAGAAAGTACGGTAATAACCGGAAGGTCTTTTGTTTTTGTACTGGCCTTTCGTTCCCACTATAGCCCATAGTGCAATCGCCATGAATGCAACACGGACACTGAGGTGAATGGGGCCGTGAATCTATATTCTATATTTCTTCTTTAATATATTATAAAAATCAGGTGGCCGTTCAGTAAGACCGTCGGGTGTGAAAAAGGTTGTGCACCCGTGAGCTACAATGCGCAAATTTCGGTTCACTACCAAAAAGCGCCACCTATTTCATCCTAGCGTCGGCGCAACGTGTGCAGTTTGTAGCTATGGTTTCGATAACGGGGTCCAGGGAAAGGGATGTGGGTAGGGGGGGTAAGCCCCCACGTCTATCTAAGGTCACTACACAACAAACTATGCAGTACAAGTGTCATTTAATCAATACAAAAAAATGAACCAAACTATCTTACCATCGCTAGATAACTGAACCAGCAACATTTTAATGCGTCATATTCAAATCCAAATTTGAAAACAAACAACACAAAAAAACCAGAGAAATATGAAATACTGAGACGGCCGACTAAAATTGATTGTTATAACAAAAATCAACCATTGATTCGCTTCTTTTGTGTACTACACTTTCAAATTACATGGCAAAACACGATCTTAAGTCCTCCTCCAGTATGAACATCTAGTCCAAACATTTCGATGAACTAAGTTTTTGATTGTAGACACCAACAAACAGCAAATTGCATGTGTGTGTGTGTGCTATTTTGTGACAGATATTTTATCAACAGTAATACATGTATTTAAATACACGATGTTTCTGAGCACAGATTAGAGAAAAAACACAACAATGAACACCAAATGTAGTTCAACGAATCAAAATAAACCCGTCAACACTCGGATATCTCCGTCTAAGGATGGAAAACGAATGCCTCGCCACTTTGGAATGCCGCTATCTTAAAAAAAAAAAATACCGGTCCCAAAGATTAAAGTCAGTTGTCCCACAGACGAAACCACACAGCTCTTTATCACACACACACACACACGCACGCAGTTTTCAAGGTATAAAACTCGGGCTGAAAAAAAAAATGTCTTTTGTCCGATTCAAGTCGACCGGGCCTTCCAGTGTGAAATTCCTAAAATACAGGCGAATTCACAGCGCAGGTCGCCAAAGACAGCCAGGCCTGTTTAAGGAAGCATTCACATAAGGAGTCGCAGCGGTAGTTTACTTCAGGCTTGCGGAGCCGGAGCCGAGGAGCCGGGAGCCGCCACTTTTTGCTAGAGCCGGAGCCGGAGCGGCTCCACGGCTCCCAAATGTTTTTTTTTACATCAGAATTTCTTTTTCTTTAGCTTTAAAATTCCAAATTTGTTTGATTGTTTGCCTCCTACAATTTGAAATGTTATTTTACAAAAGCCACAACAGTAACAGCGTTAAAATGATAGCGTGCACGCACATCACCACAAGAATTCTTTAACGGGGAATCGTTTTGTGTTCGTTTTAAATCTTGTTTACCCTCCGAAATTTTTTTAATGGCATGTTATTTTGTTTTATATAAAGTTAAAACAGTTTTATTTCATAGGATAATTGTATCAATCATTTAAAATAAATTTTTACTAGGACGACAAATAGAACGCGTCATTTCGTATTATTATTTGACCGCGAATCAGGCCCGTAGCGTGTGTGGGGGCCAGGGGGGCTTAGCCCCCCTTGCGTTTTTTCTGGCCCCCTCTACTTATTTGCTCAACTTAGTAAAATGTATTACCTGCCCCCCCCCCCAGCTATTGCCTGGCCCCTGTTGTAGAATGCCTGGCCCCTGCTGTAGAATTTTCACGCTACGGGGCTGCCGCGAATTCGTAATAGACTATAAACAAAATGGTCGCTTTCTGTATTTAACAATTTTATTATAAACAGAATATCTGAATTAGAGTAGATAAATTTATAATGATGTGGCTATACGGACCCGGGTCCCAATAAAATCCGATTGTTATTCGGACCCGTGGCAAATATGCACTAAGCTTAGCTATATTTAAACTTTATTAGACGGAAGTCGAAAAAATAATAATACAAAGTTCGCTTAGTGGAACCCTAGACACTGAGTAACGATTAAATCATACAATTCAAACAATTATAAAAAAAAAACAATAATGAAGTTTATGTATAGCTAAGCTAAGTGCATATTTGCTACGGGTCCGAATAACAATCAGACTTGATTGGGACGTGGTCCGAATAAAAATCGGAGTTTATTGGTACCCAGGTCCGAATAGTCACTTCAAATTTATAAATAATAAATATAAATACTGAAGTCTTTAAAATATTTCAAATAATGTATCATTTTACTATTTGCTAATTTGATAATTGAAATAACTTTTTATTACTTATGAAAATGGCGACTAGTGAAACCTCGGTCGAAAATAATGATATGATTCTGGATGCACTGAAATGGTTTGTTTTTAGTAAAACCGACATGCGTATATTTTCAAGTACCTGACTATGGGGCAGCCCCGTAGTGTGAAAATTCTACAGGGGTGAAGCAATACCAGGGGGGGGGGGGGGCAGGTAATACATTTTACTAAGTAGAACAAATAAGCAGAGGGGGCCAGACAAAATGCAGGGGGGCCCTGCCCCCCTCCCGCCCCGCACGCTACGGGCCTGCTATGGGCTATGGGGGTGAACGCGACAAAATTTGCATAACTTTTAATCAGCGGCATGTTTGCGTGGCGCAATTACAAAAATTTTTGTCTCGTGTGATACTATCTTAATAGGGAGCCGGAGCCGTCACATATGTGGGAGCCGGAGCCGTAAAAAAATTTGGCGGCTCCGCAAGCCTGGTTTACTTTGGGTAAATTTACGGTATGCGTGAGTGTGACTTGAAGAAAAACTACTGTCATATTTTCCAACTGCAATAAAATAAACCGCACAATGAATTAAGAATTAGCTGAGTGTATGCTAAAGAGGAATGTGTTCACGTTGAACACTAATTATGCAATGGAAAAATGTCAAAGATTAATAGAAATCAACACAGACTGCAATGTGTTAAGAAAAAAATATGACTACTATGTGGAGGACTCTTAAGTTTAAAAAAAAAAAACATCGTAAGTAGGATACACAAATTCTCCACCGCTAAAATTTCAGGGTGACGACAGGAGAGAGAGGGTGGGGGTAGGGGGATAGGAGGGGGGGAGTGCACCTTTCGTCGAGGATGAATGAACCATGCGAAGACGTGCCCCGCAGGTAAGGCCTCGCATAGCTCACATAGCTGTCGCGGGACCCGTATAGGAAGGCGAGCCGGGCGCAGCCTAGTGGGGGAATAGGCCGCTACAGGCACAGCGTTGGAGACAACAACAAAAAAACCAACCAACGAGTCTTTCTCCCCGTACGAGTTAATTTCTCTCACGCACAGGTCGCTGTGCCGCCGCATGCTTTCACACCCACCTCCCATAGCAAAACAAAAATAAATGACATCGCATAGCAATAATCATAATTTAGGTTGAACAAAAATAGGCAACCGGATGTTATAAACTCATTAAAGACTTTCGCCTCGTGAATATTAATGCTTAAAACAGAACAGACTGGTCATATTTTTTTTTTGTGAGACGGAAATACAGGAATGGGGACTTCACACACAATTGATGTGTATGTTACATTTTGTGAAATATATATATATATATATATATATATATATATATATATATATATATATATACACACATTCATATATGAAGTGCATGGCATGAAGCTGAAAGTAACATCATAAGATTGTTGTTTCTTCTGTTAGTGAAATACTAGGACGTGTGTAGAATTTTATTTAATCTTGTATTAGTCACAATAGTTTCAAAATTCTGAAATTGAACCCATAGAGTGAGAAAAAACTATGTAGATCAATAATCAGTCAACACATGCAGGGCCACAGGAAGGGGAGTGGCAACCAAAATATTTGTCAGGGGCCCAAGCCTAGAGGGGAGATGCATAGCTGTCGGAATTTACTTATTTTAAATTTTTATTTTGCTGGTGAATGTGTAGGAGAAGAGAGCCAAAACGGCCCTAAATGATATAGTTTGTCTGGGGCTCTGAGACATGCACTGTAGACAAAATACTCTCCTAGTTAATGTGAATGTCTCAGTAACTTTACAAAGTTTCAACCTGATCTGGCACAGAATTAAATCTATACCCCCACCCCCTTTTTCTTTTTTTGATGGATGTAATCATTGTAATGTCATCTTCCGATCCTATACAACTTTATAGTGACCATTCTGCCCACCCCGCCATGGCTGAAAGTACAGTGGTCACCACTGAAGCACCCCACAGGCCATAGGTAACACAAGTCAATTGGATTCGAGTCTCAAACTTACACCATGCTAAGCTGGCTTACTACCAAACACAATGACCTCAGTACCATTGGCCAGTCAATAACACACTGCAGACCAATTTGTTTAGTTTAGGTCTGACCACATGTCTTATTCTCATTCTCAAAATAGGAACCTGAATTTGTTCCTCAAATATCAAAACAATGAAAACCTTTGTGTTATTTTCAAATAAAAAATGCACTATATAATTCCATTTCGTTAGTTAAATTCCTCTTGAGTATTGTCTAATATATCAATTCAATTGCATCCAAACTCTATCTTTGTACAATTGGATAAAATTATGATAAATAATATTAATGAGCATTTTTTGCCAATGTAAAAATATATTTTTTTTACAAATCTGTGGGGTATTAAAGGATTCTCAGGGATTTTCGTATAGTAAACCAACCAGAAAATAAATACTTTATTTTGCAATATCTAATTCACTTTAAGTTAAAACATTTCTGAAATGTGGAAGATACTGTTGGAGCATAAAGGGAATTTCTAAATATTACACCTGTTTAATTAATGACATTTCAATGAAAGAACACACTGGTTTGTCAATTGACTATTGGTTAACTCTATTGATACCTATACATAACATGATTCAAAGCGTTGTAAGCCATTATAATCAACGGAACCTGGGCTTTTGGCTATAAATGAATATATTGATTATCTGCAAGGAAATCAATGCTGCAGAAATCAATGATGAAGAAATAATTTTGAAATAATGGTTTCAAGTACATAATATATTTTATTGATTATACTACATTCAAAATTAAATGGCATTGTTTTTGACAATAAATATTAGTTATTAAATAAATCCATATAGTTTCATATACTTAGCTGGGAAAGTTAAAAATCATGACTAAAAATTTAGTTTCTGAGATTAACTAGTATAGTAATCCATTGAAAGGAATTAAAATTTTTTATAATTTTTTTTTAAAATGCTCTCAAGTGAATAAAAGATTTTTTTTTTAATATTAAACAATACAAAATGAAAAAAAAAAAAAAAAACAGAAGAAAAGCTCAGGAATTGCATTCCTTAAAAAAAAAAGTGAAAAAATACAGACCATACCATGCTTTTAATACAGCTTCTTACAAGTAAGAATTTTTGAAAACACTGTCATATTTTGTGGCTAAACTTTTGCTATGTGTACAGATTCAAATTTTACAAGTTGTGGGCATTTAGGTAGGAAAGTATGATAATAAAACCAAATTAAAAAGAAATTAAAAATCAACTAGTATCATTATTTTTTTACCAAAAAAAAAAACATGTGCATAATAAATATTGAAATAATTTTTTAAAAAGTAAGTATTAAAGGTTTGACTAATACTGTTGGGAAACATTTACTTTTGAAGTGGAAATCAATAAAGACGACTAATAACTACTAGGACTTAAAACTTTAAGAGTAAATAATTTGTAGCGAACATAAAGTAAGAAAAGAACTTTTCCCTTGATGCTTATCAGACTTATTTTATATATTAGAACTGTGTTAAATATTCTCTCATTCAAATAGGCCTACATATTTATGTCTCACTAAGTATCTACTATGGATCTACATTATACCTGAAGCTAAAAAATAAGCACCTACATCAACATATAAATTTAAAGCAGTCAATAAATAATTTATTTTAACTACCATTAGCCACAAAGGTCAGAATCTGCATGACTTAAAGCTTACACTTTAGAAAACATGTACTTGTATGCAGCAAGAAACACAATTTAAAGAATTTCTTTATTTTGTTTTAAGTAAATAAAAGATTGCTTCTTTTTGAAAGGCAAAATAACTATCAATCAAGCCACTGATCATACAACTTTTGCAGACATTTAACAAAGTTTATCCACGCTTTGTTTACTTATCCTTTAAAGAGTATGCATTAACAGCAACTTTTATTAAATAAATCAATATAATTAAGAAAAAATGTTTAATAAGTTACTTTTAACTTATGAATCCTAAAGCAGGAAAAATAAGAACATTAATATTTTTGTACAAGTTAAAATAAATTACAACTCTTCCAAAATGATATTTTTGCAAGCAATGGTGAAATATTACATCAGGTAAAAATAGTGCACTGCAGATATGGTGAGTCACACTTCAGAAATGCAAGGTACTATTTACAAAACCTGCAAACCTGACGTCTTTTTATGTTATATCTTATTTCGTTTCTAAAAAAAGAACTACTTTCCCCTCAACTTCATCTTATCTTTATCTTATGGACCAACACACACAAACACAGTAGCAATAATCAATTATTACCAAAGTACTTATTTGGGAAAAAAAAAAGTATTTCACTAGGTATAGACGTAAATTATAAAACTTTTAGACCATATAATTACTGAAACTAAAATAATATCGTCAATAGAAACTTTTATTATTAGCAACTGATTCCGCTCATTAGTTTTCAGCACTTGAGCTTGATCAGCTAGCTAATTGACTAATAACACTAACTAATGTAATGCATTTCAATAACAAGACATTAATTTTTCTTTTTTTAAATCAGACAAATTATTTTCATGAATTTATTTACTTTTATTTTTCGCTTCGTTATAATTTTAAATATTTCTAAGGTGAACACCTCAAGCGGAAATAAGTCGTCCATAGAAAACTGAGTCGGGGGTAGGAAGGATGAAAATCGATAACAATAAACTTTCAAAAATAAAACACTGAGTTGATATTAAACTGATCTATCTAAATTTAGGATGACGCATTTTTAACGCACTTGTATGAAAAACACTCACCTTTCTATGACGTCTTTTTTTTTAGAAGTTATGAGGTCTCATTTAATTTAAATCCATGTTTAAAAGAATAATACTATAACGTTACAGCGCCAATGGGGATGAAAGATTGCAAAAATGGCTGCATTGAAATGCTAAGAATTTCCCTCTAATCATGACGTCATCAAGGTGAATTCCAGTGACCTCAAATTGATAAAAACTAAAATCGGAAACCACATAGAAGAATCTATGTTTAAAATTCCAATCAATGCTATATAATTGACTGATTATATTTTGGAACTAAGTCTTAAAATTATCAATATGAAAAATAAGTTGGAGACTTATATATAAACCTAGTTCTAAACAAGTATTATGTTAAAATGTATCACTTTATGTATAACTGGCTCCATAGCTCAGTTGGTTAGAGCGCCTGTCTAGTAAACAGGAGGTCGAGGGTTCGACTCCCCCTGGAGCCTCCTAGCCAGTACTTTTTTTTTTAATTTTTCATTTTTTTTTTAATAATTTATAATCCTAATTTAAATTTCGAACGATATTTTTGTTTAAATGCTGCTGAAACTTTGTTAAAATATTTTATTTCAAAGTATTCTTATATGTAAGCTTTAAATAAAAAAAAAACTACCAGCATTTAAAACCGCTATCGGCTATCATATTATTTAGGGAAAAAATTAAAGAAATGAGAATGATCGTACATTTGCCGGAACTGTTTGAGAAAATATCAAAGGGAATGAATGTAAAATTTGAATAACTATATGCAATAGGTTCGATGCCAATTTGTGACCTTCTCGCCAAATGTTAGAGGGAAATCCTCTTTAGACAATAATTCCTTCAATGTCTGGTCGCCTTCTCTTCTCAAGGCTCTAGATCGAAAATGTACAGAAGTTTTGAACTCAAGAGCCTAGTGATACATGTGGGAGGGGGGAGATAGAGAGATAGATAGAGAGAGAGAGGGGGGGAGAGAGAGAGAGAGAGAGAGAGAGAGAGAGAAAGGGTCTTAAGCTCTGATTTGAGGCATTATTAATTACTAGCTGTACCCTGCAAAACCTTTGCATAGTTATGTCCCCATAGGCTTGATTGGCAGGCTAGGTTTTTCTTAACTTCACTTCTTGTCTGTTTGATTGTTTGTCCGCGGGATTTGGCAATCCAATTTTAGACCGATTTCCGATAAGCTATAGCTCTGATACGTTCAATATAACTCAGAACCCGATGACAATGCAACATCCTTACTATTTTTATAAAAACAAAAAACGTTGGGCGCATGTTATACAACACTAGAATTTTACATACTCATATGCATTTTGTTATCTAGAGTAATGATCTGCAATATCGTGATATTTCGAAAACCTTCTGTAATAATTCTTTTGGGATTTAATTGTTAACATTTGATCATTCTAATACTGTAATACAAACATTCAGAAAAATCATAATTTAAGATTCGTGCGCCCAACGTTTTTCGTTTTTATAAAAATCAGCTCTTATAAAGTCTATTACTATTACCGTGTTACCAATTTATTCAGAAATTATTTTTTGCTTTTTAGTACCCAAGAAAAACGTTGTTTTTATAAAATATTTTTTTATAATGTAAGTTTTATATATATTTTTTTTTGGTTTCGGGCAGATCCGATTTTATCATGATTGAATTTTAAACTGGAATACTGTTGTATTAATTATTTACTTTCGATTTAACGCAGAACCCTAATCGCTTTTATATATATTATTTGTATGGTCATATCAATGTTATGGATCGACTGTAAATAGTTTATTTCATGCCACGTGCATTACCCAATTGTGGGTTTCTCTTGGACTGGAATAATGTTACTGTGTGGTCTAAGGCTTGTAACAAAAAAAAAAAGTCCTAATTTTGTGAATGCCATGACCAAAATTATCACATGTGTTTATGTGAGGTGCAGTATGTCCTTCCACATTTCACATGCTATTAATATCCCAGTTTCCAGAAGATGCAAACAATTTATCAATTTTTCGGCCGTTTTCATGTATGAAATTAGTGTTGAAAAATCATGGTGAAACCTTATATGAATAATGAATGTGTTAATATTAAAACAGTGCCGATTATTTTCCATGGTCTTTTTAGCCTAACAGCCAATGTATAGTCCAGCCATGGGTCTATATGTTTTGTATATAGACACAAAGATGTAGGTGAATGTATTTAAAGGACAGAAGATGTTGGTGTTGTGTTTACTGGACAGAAGATGGTGGTTTTATTTACTGGACAGAAGATGGTGGTTTTATTTACTGGACAGAAGATGTTGGTGGTAGTGTTTACTGGACAGAAGATGTTGGTGGTTTTATTTACTGGACAGAAGATGTTGGTGGTTTTATTTACTGGACAGAAGATGTTGTTTCTTTTATTTACAGGACAGAAGATTTGGTGGTTGTGTTTACTGGACAGAAGATGTTGTGGTTGTGTTTACTGGACAGAACATGGTGGTTTTATTTACTGGACAGAAGATGGTGGTTTTATTTACTGGACAGAACATGGTGGTTTTATTTACTGGACAGAAGATGGTGGTTTTATTTACTGGACAGAAGATGTTGGTGGTTGTGTTTACTGGACAGAAGATGTTGGTGGTTTTATTTACTGGAAAGAACATGGTGGTTTTATTTACTGGACAGAAGATGTTGGTGGTTGTGTTTACTGGACAGAAGATGTTGGTGGTCTTATTTACTGGACAGAAGATGTTGGTGGTTTTATTTACTGGACAGAATTTGTTGGTGGTTTTATTTACTGGACAGAAGTTGTTGGTGGTTTTATTTACTGGGCAGAAGATGTTGGTGGTTTTATTTACTAGACAGAAGATGGTGGTGGTTGTGTTTACTGGACAGAAGATGTTGGTGGTTTTATTTACTGGAAAGAACATAGTGGTTTTATTTACTGGACAGAAGATGTTGGTGGTTTTATTTACTGGACAGAACATGTTGGTGGTTGTGTTTACTGGACAGAAGATGTTGGTGGTTGTGTTTACTGGACAGAAGATGATGGTGGTTGTGTTTACTGGACAGAAGATGTTGGTGGTTTTATTTACTGGACAGAACATGGTATTTTTATTTATGAACAGAAGATGTAGATTTTGTATCCACTCAGCTGACGCCAGCTGATCTTTGACTACTTACACTCCCCGCCAACGTGAGTTGCTCTTGTCACACACTCATTGCATAGAATAGAAGATGTTCGCGTTGCATCCCGTTGTTTCGGCCCTGACACTTGAATCAAGACGCTGGAGATTTATTTCAGTAATAATAATATATTCCCAGTTGTCATGGTTATGATAAACACCTCTACAACCAATATCAAGTGTAAAGATGCCATATATGATTTAAAGGAGATTAGCTAGTATTAAAATTAGATAAACGCCGAGTCCCCGGTAGTATAGTGGTAAGTATCCCCGGTAGTATAGGGGTAAGTATCCCCGGTAGTATAGGGGTAAGTATCCCCGGTAGTATAGTGGTAAGTATCCCCGGTAGTATAGTGGTAAGTATCCCCGGTAGTATAGTGGTAAGTATCCCCGGTAGTATAGTGGTAAGTATCCCCGGTAGTATAGTGGTAAGTATCCCCGGTAGTATAGTGGTAAGTATCCCCGCCTGTCACGCAGGAGACCGGGGTTCGATTCCCCGCCGGGGAGGACTTTTTTTACCATTTATTTTTTTTTTTTTACATTTTTGGCATTTTTAAAATTTTATTTATAAAAAAAAAATTATAATAGAATATTCTCCCTTTTTGACACAATAGATTCAAGGTTGGACGTAACTTATAAACTGTCTTGTTAATTTGTTAGGCATAAAAAATGAATGCCATAGTTTTCTTCACTAAATACAATCTTAGATTGTTACTGTCAGGTCCATTCTTACATTGTTACTGTCAGGTCCATTCTTACATTGTTACTGTCAGGTCCATTCTTACAATGTTGCGGTCAGGTCCATTCTTACATTGTTACTGTCAGGTCCATTTCTACATTGTTACTGTCAGGTCCATTCTTACAATGTTGCGGTCAGGTCAGGTCTTACATTGTTACTGTCAGGTCCATTCTTAGATTGTTGCTGTCAGTGCCGTTACTACCTTCTAACCCCGCCCCCTTCAGCCCAATAAATTAATTCGCGAAATACCATTGGGTCTTAAATTCTCCAGATTTGGACGATAAAATAGTTTCTCGGAATAATAAGTGACAAATGTAACCTAAGTAACAACGACGTTAACCCTACAATGTCCACTACACTTGACCAGTCAATTCAATGTCCATTACACTTGACCAGTCAATTCAATGTCCACTACACTTGACCAGTCAATTCAATGTTCACTACACTTGACCAGTCAATTCAATGTTCACTACACTTGACCAGTCAATTCAATGTTCACTACACTTGACCATTCAATTCAATGTCCACTACACTTGACCAGTCAATTCAATGTCCACAACACTTGACCAGTCAAATCAATGTTCACTACACTTGACCAGTCAAATCAATGTTCACTACACTTGACCAGTCAAATCAATGTTCACTACACTTGACCAGTCAAATCAATGTTCACTACACTTGACCAGTCAAATCAATGTTCACTACACTTGACCAATCTATTCATTGTTCATTACATTTGACCAGTCAGTCCAATGTTGTTGTCTTCATTACATACTAACAGGCTGAGTCAAAGATAAGTTGGGCTTATCAACAACGCGGGATAATCAAGTCCATAGTGACATCACACTGATGTTTATAACAGTACATGCCTTCGAACTGAGGTCAGAGCTGATATCTCTCTCTCTCTTTTTTTTTTTTTTAATATTGTTGTGTACTTTTAATATAATCTGAAATTCTATCAGAAACTCAGAACTGATTCAACATTATCTAGGACTACCTGGGCAAACCATTGTAGGAAATACATTAGGGAAATAAACAATATTCATGATACTACATCCCTTCCCCCACTCCCATTTTAAGTTGTGTTTTAAGGAAAGTTGAAGGCTGTAGGTTTGTCTATTGATATGTCTCTATCTAATATAATAATAGCGGTCTGGGTTCTGCGTTAAATCGAAAGTGGAAAACAAGAATTCAAAAATGGCGTCTTGCCAGTATCTCGATTCGATAAATGTTTTTTTTTTAAATCCACTGTTTAGAAAAGTTTCTGTGGTTCTTAAACGTGAAACCCAAAGGCCAAAATAAATGTGAAATAACTATAGGTTTGTTTGTGTTTTGTATTTATACAATATATTGTATGTTTAAATTGCAATAAAATCATGAAAAAATCGAAACTGTCCGAAACCAAACATATCCTGGTGGCTGTCCATTATTTATGTCAACAAATTTTTGGCGATTTTTACCTCCCCCAACACCCTGCCCCTTGTCAATAACTCGTCAAACTTCCAGAGACTCCCCCCCCCTATAAAATTACGTCAACATTTGATTACCCTCCCCCCTAAAAAAAGGTGGCTTTCAAAATGTTTATGTGAAAAAATTAGTAGGAATATAGTTAGTTTAATTAAAATACTGAATGTTAAGCGAGTGTGTAACACAGGACTACAAACGCTGCTTAAATTTCCTATTTATTAAGTAATTATATTAAATTAAAAAAAGTAACATTGTTGACGTCAACTTTTTTTGACCTACCCCCCCTTCCCCTTGTCAACAATTTTCTGACCCCTCCTCACCCCTATTTTGTTGACGTAATTAATGGACAGCCTACTGATCATATCTAAGGAGATTTAACTCGCAAAGGTTTTGCAGTGTACAACTAGTATTTACATAAATATTAAAGTCTCTATGAATGCGACAATGTCAAAATGTTTACTGAGTTCGCTATAAATTCCACTTCTTCTGTTAACTACGGATTCTGAATATCTAAAACATTATTGCATGCTCAAAAAAATTGGTTAGATTGGGATCATTTGAAAAGGGACATTACTCGGAAAAAAGTTTCAATATTTCCAATTTTAAAGTTTTATTCTGATAGATCAGTGGTCCCCCAACCCCCGGACCGCGGACTGGTATCGGTCCGTGGAACGAAAGTTACCGGGCTGCCCAATAAACATTTAATTATTTCCTTTTAATTTTTTTCTCTCGTGATTGTGCGACTTTCCATGGACGAGTTATAATTTATAATCAACGCCCAACCCCTCCCTTTCCAGTGGGCCGCGTTGAAATTATCAAACGCTGACCGGTCCGTGGCGAGAAAAAGGTTGGGGACTTCTGTGATAGATCATCTCATAAAGAGTAGGCAAGTGCAAATATGCAATTCCGCTTCCTTTGATTAGATGACAGCCTTGCCAACGGCTCTAATGATTGCGTTTAAATTTATAACTAATCTTGTTCTACTAAAAATATTTACATGTACAATATTTATACAGTACTTTTTTTTTTAAATTACAAATCTTAAAGAAATCCAAGCGTTTGTAAAGGTGAATCGATGTCTGTTTTTGTAGACAGTGTTGTTTACTGTGTTTTATGACCCGGTATATCTTATAACTCTTTCTAACAACTAGGCCGCAGGTACTGAAAGTCTCTACCAATTAGGCCCAGATACTGATAGTCTACCAGCTAGGAACCTACGATTACACATACCAACAGAGGCCCAACCTAACAGTATCACCTGCAGTTCTGCGTTTCGTGTGACTCAAAACGCGGAAATTATTTTTTATTTCATCTTTTTATTTCATCAAATCTTTTTAAAGTGTGGCTCATGAAAATATTCAAAACTAACAAACAAACAAACAACATATAATTAACAGAGATGCGACACTCGTTGACCTCATGGGCGGCCAGTCCTGAAATCATCAAGTGTGAGTAGAGGCTCAACTAGGGAGGAGGGGGTCCCAATTCGAAAGTTCCCCGGGGCCCCAGAACGAGGGGGGGGGGTTTCCAAAGAAATTGTTTTCCATTAAATAGTAAGTACATTATCTCATGTCATGATGTTTAATGTCAAAATGTAGGGGCCCCCAAAGAGGAAAAGCCCCCCCGGGCCCCCAAAACCCTAGGTTCGGCACTGAGTGTAATTTCATAGCAGGTTGATGTACCAGACGGGGAACCCTATGTGCAAAGGGCTCTGCTTATGTTATGGCTTCAGCCCTCTCTCCCCACCCTAAATGGCGGCCCTGCACACTGTATTTATAGAAATAAGAATCCTAACTTATTAAACTTTTTTTTAACGAAATAATTTTATCTGAATTACGTGTTATCGATTGACCAAACCCTATACAATGAGTAATGTAGTCACTGGAATGTACACTATCATTACAGACATTTCCGGGAATTTCCCTTGATGCAGGACAACATGCACGTAGTCATCGCCAATTTACAGTACGGTGACTAAATCATTTTATGACTTGTGAAATATTTACATTCCGTGAGGGTTAGGAATCAGGCAATTAACACGGAGACGATATACTCATTGTGCATACATTCCTAGTGCTGTGGCGGGCACTTGCATTTTGAGTCCAGGCCCGATTTACGTGTTGTGTACGATGGATAATGTCTTGAAGAATAAGAAAAAAAGAAACACAAGTAACAATATGCAAGTTTATTTCCAATTGACATCATATGTTCCGTCATCGTCACCCCTCCGCTTACGTCACAGGCCATAACAACAGCCAAATACTCTCTAATCCATTTCATTAACAACAGTAACCACATTTGCTTGGTCCCACGAACATTACAGCGGAAGTCGAAGTTTGAAAATGGAGTTTTAATTAAAATGTACACAAATAAAACACACACACACAATAAATTTTTTTATTTAATTAATTTGTATTTTTAAAATATTCTTAGCATTAATGGGCCAATAAATTATACTATTCTAAAGTAACATAATAGGCATATTATGATATTAAATAAGTTACAGAATTAAAAAAAAAAATTACGAAGATATTTTAATGTTTGAACAACATGAAAACCAGGTTGAAAGGACTTACTTAAACAATTTGATACAACAATAGATGGGCAAACAATTTGATACAACAATAGATGGGCTTAAGACAATCGTTAGACGCAAATGATATCTGGAGTGAACCTTTAGGCGGCTTAGGTCTTAGTGTTCATGATCAGGGCCGATTTATCAACTAGGCACAGTAGGCAGTGTGCATAGGGCCTACGAAAGCCACAACATATAGTGAAAACAAGTTCAGAATGCCAATAAGCACAGTGCCACTACTACCTTCTACCCCCCCCCTCTTCAGCCCAATAAATTAATTCGCGAAATACCATTGGGTCTTGAATTCTCCAGATTTGGACGATAAAATAGTTTCTCGGAATAATAAGTGACAAATGTAACCTAAGTAACAACGACGTTAACCCTACAATGTCCACTACACTTGACCAGTCAATTCAATGTCCACTACACTTGACCAGTCAATTCAATGTCCACAACACTTGACCAGTCAATTCAATGTTCACTACACTTGACCAGTCAATTCAATGTTCACTACACTTGACCAGTCAATTCAATGTTCACAACACTTGACCAGTCAATTCAATGTTCACTACACTTGACCAGTCAATTCAATGTTCACTACACTTGACCAGTCAATTCAATGTTCACTTCACTTGACCAGTCAATTAAATGTCCACAACACTTGACCAGTCAATTCAATGTTCACTACACTTGACCAGTCAATTCAATGTTCACTACACTTGACCAGTCAGTTCAATGTTCACTACACTTGACCAGTCAATTCAATGTCCACAACACTTGACCAGTCAATTCAATGTTCACTACACTTGACCAGTCAATTCAATGTTCACTACACTTGACTATTCAAGTTCAGAATGCCAATAAAATTTAATAATTTAATATATAACCGTGTGAGATGAGCACCTGAGCAAGTCAAGCTGCAGTGCTGTAGATCTGTAAATTACAGTATGTTAACTTTTCGGCTCTTTGTCTTAGCAAAGTCACATATGACGTCCTCATATTTAATTTCTCTCATCAACTCCCTTTCAATTGAATGTAATGCCCAGGAGGATAGTCATGTTTGTTCCATCGTTGACCGAAGATATGTTTTTATCAATTTGAGTTTAGAGAAGGAACGTTCCCCTTCAGCACGTGTTCCAAAAATTGAAAATAGATCCGGAAAACAATATTTACACTTGAAAAACTTGTCACCAACCTATTCTGTATTTGAGTTGTAAGCATTTCAGCCACAGTTTTCTTGTCAGCAAACATCCGTGCGAACAAAATAAATTAATTAGTAAATGCCTCTTCCAGATCTGATGGGTACATCTCAGTTAGAGACTTGGCTTTCAAAACTGTTTTACCAGTTGGCGGAGATCTGTCCAGAAGAAAGTTGAACCTTTTATATAGTGTTGTTCGGCTGCTATCCTTTTTCCCATCTCAACAATAAGTCTATGATAACATAAAAAGACTGAGTACGGAATTTTTCGCTAGGACTCATACCTAAAACCGGATCATTATTATCCAAAACATCATCATGAAATCGGTGTCTGTCATTTGTGTTGTGTACATTCTTTAAGTCCGTTTGTGAGAGCTCTTTTGCTATACCTTCGTACATATCGCATGTATCATAAACGTTAAGAACAAGACTGTCATACAAGTTGATGATGGTCGTTAACTCAATTCCAGGCTCCTGTAGAACTTTGTTGCCAATATCATTTTTTTTTTGGAGCAAGCCTTTCCAAATAACACACAATAACACTGTCTCGAAATGGACCAACTTATTTATGTGTGATTTGACTTCATGCACAGATGCTGGTGGTTGACGTTCGCTTGTAGCAACATCAGACAATGCTTGTCGAATTTCCTTATAATTGGCATACAAAGCTCTAGTTGCGTCACTTCCTGCTGATCATCTTGTTGCTGATAGCCCTTGCAGAAAAGGCTTTTTTTCTTTCCGTCACTCTGTCAATTGTAGCCATCGCTGTGGTGAACGCGAAAAAAAAGTGTAGACTGACTGAAAAATAGCAAAATAGTTGACTGCAGCTAAACATCTCTCCACAACAGATGAACCTACCAAATACCTGCTGTGGGCAGCGCAAGGCACCCACTTCGCTAATTTATTAATCACTTTAAATCTAGCTTGTACTCCCGAATAAATCCCACTCATATTACTCGCACTGTCATAGGAATGTGATCTGCAATTGACGATATCTATAACATGAAGTCTGAGAGTACTCACCAACAGATGGGAAAGGTATTTACCATCGTGTTGTACAATTGAAATGAACAGAAGAAAACGCTCTACAACAGTTCCACTTTTGAGAACATAGCGAACAACAACTGTCAGCTGATTCATATGACTGATGTCAGAAGTGGAATCGATACTGATTCCATAATATTTAGCATTCTTAATTTCAGACAGTATATGCGTCAATACTTTGGATCCCATTAATTCAATAAATTCATCACATATACTGGCAGAAAGGTATAATACATTCCCCTTTCTGGGGTTTCCATGTCTCTCAATGTGTTCCTTTGGAAAGGGATCAAATTCAGCTAAAAGGTCAGTGCAACCAAGGTAATTTCCATTGTTAGAAGTTATGTAAATGGCTATCACCGCGAAAAGTTAACCCTCTTTCAGCAAGAAATCTTATCACAGCAAGTATTCTCTTGAGAACATCAGTTCAGTATTTGCACAATTTTTGCTTCTCCTTTTGCAGTTTTTCGTCAATTCTATATGCCTGTTGACGTTTTAACATCCTTGATCGGGCAGTAATGTGATCCTTCGATTTCTCACGTGATGTAATCCTTGCGATGGCGTTTTTCCAGACATCAAAACCATCAATAAACTGATTTGCAAAACCGGTGTTGTAGTCAAATAGCTTGCACACATAACAAAACACTTTACCCGTTGAATGAGAATAGAGAAGCCAGTCTCGCGTGACAATATCACCATTTCTTAAGGTTTTAGCAAAATATTAATTGTATGCATATCTGATCTTGTCACCAAATTGTCTAACGTTTAATGTAAAATCTGACTCCAAATTTTGTTAAGAAAGATGTTCAGCATAATAACTTCTTAGATGTGCAGTTATCTCCCAATCAGCAGGATCACTTGTATTACTGTATTTTTTTGTCATGCAATTCATGCTTCGAACCGGAATCTCCCACTGACCCTAATATACAGTCTGAGTCTGTCGGCAAATCAAACACAGTAGCTTCAGCATGGCCCATAACAGAATTTGCAGATGCCTTTCCCTTTGTAACACTTGTTTCGGACTTCGATTGTTTCAACTCAGTCCGGCAACATTATTTCTGGTATTGTAGGATTGTTGGTGTACATTGTGGCCGAAGAAGTAAATGAAATGTCATTATCATCAGTATTAATAGTTTTACCAGTAATGCAATCAGTGTATCTGCTCATAAATTGCAGCAACGAACCCTGGATTTTTTCAATGCTTTTTCTTTCTCCTCCTTTTTCTTCCGCTTCTCAAATCCACTCTCGTGTTTCCTCTTGTACCCATCAGACATGGTTATTTAAAATTACTTTCGTTACTTTTTAAAATTTTTGTAAGGAAAAAGAAGCACACGATTAACGATAAACAACGAATGTGAAGCGCATGATGTAACACTGGAATTACTACGTCATCACTGCATAGAGTCTGCATAGAATAATTAACAATGCGGAAAGTTTATTTTGATTACAAATCTCAAAGAAGTGCGGTCGCATACTTGTTGAAAATTATTAAAAATGAACTCGGGAAGGACCTAAGATGAACATAAGAGGCCTTGGCGCCAACAGTGCGAAAAACTTATAAGTTAAACAATATGATTTGTCTAATAGTTTATGTTTTTTTAAATTTTTTTTTTAACGCCGCCATTGCCAGCATGGTAGGGTGTAGTGTGCCTACCACAGCAGCATGGTTGGCGGCGCTGATGCACGTCTGCCATGCCTACAGAGCGGCGGGGTGAGTGTGCCCGCTATCATCTGCAGGGACAGCAGAAAGATGGGTTTTAATCCTTGCCCAAACTGGCCAGACGAGCAGGGTGTGTGTACTATTGACCACAGTACCACCACCCTCGCAAGTAATGGTTTTTTTTCGCCCTTTGGACAAATAGTGGATCATAAATACATCTTTGTGCACCCTGTGGAATAGATTATGCCTAGTGAAAGCTGAGGCGGACGTCATATCAATTGTCTGGCGAATATTTTAAATTTTCCGATCTATGAAATAAATTGTTGGTGTCTAAAATATGAATATGGCGTATTTTATATATATTTTAGTAAACAGAGTACTAGTATATATAAATTAACTCCCTTGGAACTATTTTAAGCCATTACAATTTTGAAAAATGAACAAATTGAATTTTAAAATGTGTAAGATATTTAGGTCTTAGTGTTCATGATATCTGGAGTGGACCTTTAGGTCTTAGTGTTCAAGACATCTGGAGTAGATTTTTAGGTCTTAGTGTTCATGATATCTGGAGTGGAGATTTAGGTCTTAGTGTTCATGATATCTGGAGTGGAGATTTAGGTCTTAGAGTTCAAGATATTTGAAGCGGACCTTTAGGTCTTAGTGTTCAAGATATCTGGAATGGAGATTTAGGTCTTAGTGTTCAAGACATCTGGAATGGACCTTTAGGTCTTAGTGTTCAAGATATCTGGAGTGGACCTTTAGGTCTTAGTGTTCACGATATCTGGAGTGGACCTTTAGGTCTGAGTGTTCAAGGCATCTGGAGTGGAGATTTAGGTCTTAGTGTTCAAGATATCTGGAGTGGACCTTTAGGTCTTAGTGTTCACGATATCTGGAGTGGACCTTTAGGTCTTAGTGTTCACGATATCTGGAATGGAGATTTAGGTCTTAGTGTTCAAGATATCTGGAGTGGACCTTTAGGTCTTAGTGTTCAAGATATCTGGAGTGGACCTTTAGGTCTTAGTGTTCATGACATCTGGGGTGGAGATTTAGGTCTTAGTTTTCATGATCTCTGGAGTGGACCTTTAAGTCTTAGTGTTCATGACATCTGGAGTGGACCTTTAGGTCTTAGTGTTCACGATATCTGGAGTGGACCTTTAGGTCTTAGTGTTCAAGACATCTGGAATGGAGCTTAAGGTCTTAGTGTTCAAGATATCTGGAGTGGACCTTTAGGTCTTAGTGTTCATGACATCTGGAGTGGAGATTTAGGTCTTAGTTTTCATGATCTCTGGTGTGGACCTTTAGGTCTTAGTGTTTATCGTTCCATTGGCTGCTTACAATCAGTGGGGTAGGAAGGTACATCCGGTTGTGAGGCCTCACAGGGCGCCGATCTAGGAAGGGCGCCGAAAGAGCGCTGTTAAATTTTTTCAGATTAGGAGGAGGGCACCAATAAATGTAACTGGCACAGGGCGCCACAATAGCTAGATACGGCCCTGCTTACATTTGTTTGACTGATAGTCTCTACCATTTACGCCCCTGCTGAATTCAACTCAAACGAAAATTTTCGGTTTGTGCGGTGAGAGCTAACTAGCGAACTGTCATCTCATTGCGTGAATGTAGCCATAAGTGGTTACATCTCATTGCGTGAATGTAGCCATAAGTGGTTACATCTCATTGCGTGAATGTAGCCATAAGTGGTTACATCTAATTGCGTGAATGTAGCCATAAGAGGTTACATCTCATTGCGTGAATGTAGCCAGAAGAGGTTACATCTCATTGCGTGAATGTAGCCAGAAGAGGTTGCAAAACTATCTTCTGAATAGACTCCTACCTCAACACCCCAGCCACATAGCCACATTGTTGAAATCGGTAGGCCTACATAAAATGAGTTCTGCAGAATGGCTATACTAGGTGAGATATTAACATTTGGCTTCCGACATTTCTTTTGGACTGATAACACCAACCACTCGGGTCCAACGTAGTACAATAACCATTGCCTTCCCGTTTCTCTCACATGCGATACATAAATTATGTCATATTCCCACATGAATAAATCTTAACAAGAATGGCGATGATTAATCTAAACCTTTGTTTATTAACTTTAAAAAGAAGAGTTATTTATACTACAGTCTATACACAAGACCAGTGACATCATTTAATTACTCTGCACGAGTGGTCCTCCAACCCCCGTGGGGCCGCGAACCGGTACCGTCCAAGTATTAAATTGTACTGGGCCGCCCAAGAAACATTAAATTATTTCCATTTTATTTACTGTGGTGTATTTCTCTCGGGATTGTGGGACTTTCCATGGACGAGAGGTTAACCGGGAGCTGATTGGTTGTTAGCGGCAGTGGCATTGTAAATCAAAACAATCAGAAATATAAATAATCAACGCTCCCCCCCCCCCCAAACGTCGACCGGTCCGTGGCGAGAAAAATCGTTGCGGACCACTGTTCTTTACCATACTTAACACAGTATTTGAATATCTCAATAGTAGAAAGTGCATTTATAATGTTAAAATACGTCTAAGCTTATTGAAGACAGGCAGAGGCGGATTAAGGACGGGCGCAGTGGGCACCCGAATATTTAGGGACCTCATAGAGCCAAACTTCAAGCCCTTTGATATGTCTCTCTTTTTATCTAAATGGCCCGAGCATTTCTTCTGCGCCCCGGGGCCTCAATTGACATATGTCCGGTCATGAAGAAAGCCAGTCCATATCTTCTCATTCTGTATCACACCAATGCACTCTTCATACTCTTTCTATATTTCCACACACACAAAGTGTGCACCACAAATCAATGAAATAAACAAATAATACCTAATTGAACGTATACAAAAGTAATATATGACAGTATACCTTCAATATATGACAGTATTAATTCTGTATATAACAGTATATATCAGTATCCCTTCATAGGTAAACGGAACCATAAATTGGGTAAATATGATAACATATAGGGATTGACAGCATGTTTTAACCAAATGATGTCCAAAGTCCCACAACTGATCCGTGTTTTGCATACGCAAACAGCTCAGTCATTTTACCAATGGGCAAAAGTCCTACAACTGAGACGTAAAACGAAAAAAGTTATCTGGTTTTATGACTCATGTTTTATATATATATATATATATATATATATATATATATATATATATATATATATATAATTACATGATCTAAGCACATATTAAAAGATATTATAATTTCCCGATGTAACGTTATTTTCAACGACGATAAGGTTGCACCTATATAATAGCAAATACAATAGTTTGATGGATAGGATACATAGATATTATATTAAACAATCTGTTCAAGAGATTGTGAGCTCTTGGATACATTTATGATACAAATTTGAAGAACAATTAACATAATTATCTGGAAATTACTATTGCAAGTGAAATTAGTAAAGTTAAAGGTCATTTACAGGTAAGATTTAATTTGTTAAAAAAGTACTTTTTACTGTTATCTTCATTTGTTAATTGATAACCGGTAGATCAAAATATAAATGATTTGCATATTTTTACAGCAAAAAGGGTTTAAAAGGAAGTTTCAGAATTCAAACCAAATTATAATAAGATAATACAAATGCCAAAAAAAAAAACCAAAAAAAAAAACCGATAATTAAAAAATTAAGATGAATGAAAAATAAGTAAACAATGAAGGCCGTTTTTTAAAATTTATTTTACTTAAATTAATTAAAGGGGGCCAGATGATCAAGGGAGATAATAAAAATTTCTGTTGATTTCTCTGTCATTACAGAGTTAACCCCCTTTAATTTCAAAGTGAGGTGTGAACATTTCAAGACAAAAAGTTCACATCCGTAATTGTACGGGGCATGGGCGGCCTATCATGAGGGTGATGAGAGCAGAACAACGATTTTTTATTGAGTAGAAAATAAAATAATTAATTAGCAAACATAGGCAATTAAACAATAGAAAACCGTGTCTTTTAGGTATCTTCACAGAACTCAATATGTCTTCCTATGTCTATCACATAAAAAGAACTCATTGAATGTATTTTGTAATGTTGGAGTCTATCTGGATTTGTTCACTATGTAGAATACACTATTAGTTCACTATGCAGAATACGCTATTAGTTCATTATGTGGAGTACACTATTAGCTCACTATGTGGAATACACTATTAGTTCACTATGTGGAATACTCTATTAGTTCACTATGTGGAATACACTATTAGTTCCACTATGTAGAATACACTATAAGTTCACTATGTAGAATACACTATTAGTTCCACTATGTAGAATACACTATTAGTTCACTATGTGGAATACACTATTAGTTCCACTATGTAGAATACACTATTAGTTCCACTATGTAGAATACAATTGAGAGTGTTAGAAATAAAAACGTACATTTCATTAACATATCAATTAAAAAAGGAAGTAAGATGTGTCAAATATGACTAATACCCAAAGTTGACACACAACTGATGTTAACTTGCAATTGGTTTGGAATTATAGACCCCCCCCCACTATCCCCTCCCCTCAATCCCTTTCCGTTGTCATAGTTTCGTCAGAGTCCCATAATTCCAATCTTTCGTTCTATTGGGTTCGATCCACACGGAGTGAGTAACGTTGAATATTTCTATTTTAGATTGTTTTGATTTACAATGCCACTGCCGCTCACAGCCGCTCAGTTCCCTGTTAACCTCTTGTCCGTGGAAAGTAAATCTATCCCGAGAGATATACACCACAATTAGTAAAAAGGAAAAAAAAATTCATGTTTCTTGGGCGGCCCAGTACAGTTTGATCCACGGGCAAGCTCTGGTCCGCGGGCCGGGGGTTGGGAAACCACTGATCTAAGACAAGGAATTAAAAAAAAAAGTTACGGGGAATAACCGCAGCTAAAATAAAATACATATCAAAATTATAATGTCTCCCCTTTCGTCCATAAAACTTTTTTTTTTGTTGATATCTTTGATTGATATGTCGTCTTTCGATTACGCATGAAAAAATATTCTACACAAAAGTGTACAAGACCTATCATTCACATAGAACATTGTTAACAGCATAGAACATTATAAATACAGAAAACAACAAGCAAACATTATGCTAGTTTCTAATTTGATAAGATCTGCATCTGCTACATTTTCGATTTCACAATGTAACAATGTGTAGCCCGTACAATGAGTAACTCGTCTGCTGAAGAAGGATCGATTGGTCAAACCTGATTGGATACAGTAGTGGTTCTCAAACCTGATTGGATACAGTAGTGGTTCTCAAACCTGATTGGATACAGTAGTGGTTCTAAAACCTGATTGGATACAGTAGTGGTTCTCAAAGCTTGATTGGATACAGTAGTGGTTCTCAAAGCTTGTGCTATGCGCGACACATTCCGACAGTTGTCTAGCTGTTTGCGACCACACATGTGAGAAATGATTTAAAAAAAAAAGCTAATTGTTGGCCCATACCAGGGTTGGTATTAACATTTCTGACGACCCTGTCCAAACCAACATGAGACCCACACCCGCCCTATGAGAGCCACGGATACACGGAAGAGTGTTTAGCTGGAGTCACGCACAGCACCTCGCTGAATACATAGTGTACACATGCAAGGCTAAAGCGAAAACAATGAAAGGATGAGAAACCATCACCATAACAAATGCAAGTTTTTAGCACACTTAATTAGGTGCAATAAGCAGTATCAGCAAACATTGATGATTAGGTGCAATATAGCAGTATCAGCAAACATTGATGATTAGGTGCAATAAGCAGTATCAGCAAACATTGATGATTAGGTGCAATATAGCAGTATCAGCAAACATTGATGATTAGGTGCAATAAGCAGTATCAGTATCAGCAAACATTGATGATTAGGTGCAATAAGCAGTATCAGCAAACATTGATGATTAGGTGCAATAAAGCAGTATCAGCAAACATTGATAATTAGGTGCAATAAGCAGTATCAGCAAACATTGATGATTAGGTGCAATAAAGCAGTATCAGCAAACATTGATGATTAGGTGCATTAAAGCAGTATCAGCAAACATTGATGATTAGGTGCAATAAAGCAGTATCAGCAAACATTGATGATTAGGTGCAATAAAGCAGTATCAGCAAACATTGATGCACGTGTTTTTTTGTTCATCATATCTTTGGGACATGTCGCTATTTCTCTCATTGGCGCCTCCACTGAAACTGCTGCCCCGGATATGTTGGGTATTTAGAAGGAAATCAGTTTAAAGCTCTGTAATGGTTATGGACTCTATGAATATTTAAACCATAACCATTCAGTAGTTATCACACTGATGGTATTGGCATATTTAAAACATAACCATTCAGTAGTTATCACTCTGATGGTAAAGAGCTGGATGACATAAACAAACGAATCATTTACTATTAATCAGAGCCATTGTTACATTTTATGGGTCAATGTACAGTTGGGGGCATTAATCCCAGGTAATTGGGGTTCTCTATGTTAATGTAATTTGGGTGGGCCATAATATAACGTAATTTGGGGCCCTAGGAAAAAACAACGCTTGCATAGGGCTAAATTTTTTTTATAAACCCCTATTAACTAATAAATCATTTTAGCTCGGATCCCCTGTAAAGTAAATAGATTGCCTGACATCAGGGCCAGCTTTAGGCCTATTTGACCGATTCCTACAAATTGGGCCCCACGCATGGCACGGGCCCCGCAATTTACACTTAAAATTAATAGTAATAGTTGTTATTGTAAAATAAATTAGAGGAGGGGCCTTGCAAGCATATGTTTAATTGGGGCCCGCCATTCTTAAGGCCGGCCCTGCTTGTCCTCGTGGTTGGCAAAAAAAGTGTCAAGCAGGGCCCCTTAGCTATGGGGTCCCTATGAAGCTTGTCTTAAGAACGGATCTCATAGCAGGTTATGTTCGCATGTCTGCCCGTGTGCAGGCTAACAAAAGAAGTGAGTGCCTTAAAAAATTAGAAAATAAAATAAACACGATTGTAGAGATAATTTTTTTTTGGCCCTGGAAAATTTGAACCCAGGCCAAGCGCCTGAGGCACCTGCCGTTAAAATGGCACACGATTGCTACTCCGACTATTGGTGCCAACTTCAAAAACTGTCAGTGTAGGTATATTGGACAGTGCAGGTATATTGGACAGTGCAGGTATATTGGACAGTGCAGGTATATTGGACAGTGTAAGTATATTGGATAGTGCAGGTATATTGGATAGTGCAGGTATATTGGACAGTGTAGGTATATTGGACAGTGCAGGTATATTGGACAGTGTAGGTATATTGGACAGTGTAGGTATATTGGACAGTGTAGGTATATTGGACAGTGTAGGTATATTGGGCAGTGCAGGTATATTGGACAGTGTAGGTATATTGGACAGTGCAGGTATATTGGACAGTGTAGGTATATTGGACAGTGCAGGTATATTGGACAGTGTAGGTATATTGGACAGTGCAGGTATATTGGACAGTGCAGGTATATTGGACAGTGTAGGACGAGTGTAGGTATATTGGACAGTGCAGGTATATTGGACTGGGCAGATATATTGGACAGTGCAAGTATCTCTCAAAACACACCCACGCCATCTCGTACAACTGTCACCAGGAGTATTATTGTATTGTTATACATGTAATGGTAGTAATAAATACAAGTATGAAGCTTGTAAGACTGAGTATAACTAACACAAACTCTGTATCTGGTATTGATTTAAAATAGAAAATCATTTTTCAGAAAGTTCTCAATGTTGTGAATGACAAAAAGACAAACACCATTCAATGCCAGGTGAGCTAGGATGTTATGGTCTCTTGTTTACAACGCAGAAGAAAGAGAAGAGTTAATCCTCTTTAGTTGTGAAAAGGGGAAACAACTTCGTTTATTTTCTGACCTCCACCTCCTTCTATGGCATTTCCTGTGTGTATATGTGTGTGTGTGTGTGTGTGTGTATGTGTGTGTGTATGTTGATTGACATCGTTTTCTTTTCAAAACGTAAATCCTGTTTATAGTATATTAAATGAAGCTTATACTTTCAATAGTCAGCCATTCAACACTGCATCCCCATACCCTCACTCTAAAAGTAAACACCGAACATAATCTGTCCATAAAGATTCACACTGATAGCTGACAGTGTATTGATATATGTCAGCGGTGGTTATCTGTAATCTCTCGTTGAATTGTGACTTTACTACAATATTAGGCTTGGCGAGATAAACCAATACGACTTGAGTTCGAACCGGAGTCTGGTGTGAAGGCCATCACTTCAGGGCGGTAAACGAATCTGATTGGTGAAAACAAGAGGCTGAACTTCCAACCGAAATACGGATATCTTCTTTGAAGATCCCTTTAAGTATAAATAAGATGACCATCCCCTCGCTCGCGACATGACATAATAAAGGAACACTATTTTACATTAGAGTTATTTATTAAATGATAAACAACAACCGTCTCACTGCCCAGTAGTTACACCACTGGCCGAACCGTCTCACTGCCCTCTAGTTACATCACTGGCCGAACCGTCTCATTGCCCTCTAGTTACATCACTGGCCGAACCGTCTCACTGCCCTCTAGTTACGCCACTGACCGAACCGTCTCACTGCCCTCTAGTTACCCCACTGGTCGAACCGTCTCACTGCCCTCTAGTTACCCCACTGGTCGAACCGTCTCACTGTCCTCTAGTTACATCACTGGCCGAACAGTCTCACTGCCCTCTAGTTACGCCACTGGTCGAACCGTCTCACTGCCCACTAGTTACACCACTGGCCGAACCGTCTCACTGCCCTCTAGTTACATCACTGGCCGAACCGTCTCATTGCCCTCTAGTTACATCACTGGCCGAACCGTCTCACTGCCCTCTAGTTACCCCACTGGTCGAACCGTCTCACTGTCCTCTAGTTACATCACTGGCCGAACAGTCTCACTGCCCTCTAGTTACCCGAGTGGTCGAACCGTCTCACTGCCCTCTAGTTACCCCACTGGTCGAACCGTCTCACTGCCCTCTAGTTACCCCACTGGTCGAACCGTCTCACTGCCCACTAGTTACACCACTGGCCGAACCGTCTCACTGCCCTCTAGTTACGCCACTGGTCGAACCGTCTCATTGTCCTCTAGTTACCCCACTGGTCGAACCGCCTCACTGTCCTCTAGTTACATCACTGGCCGAACAGTCTCACTGCCCTCTAGTTACGCCACTGGTCGAACCGTCTCATTGCCCTCTAGTTACCCCACTGGCCGAACCGTCTCACTGCCCTCTAGTTACGCCACTGGTCAAACCGTCTCATTGCCCTCTAGTTACCCCACTGGTCGAACCGTCTCACTGCCCTCTAGTTACATCACTGGCCGAACCGTCTCACTGCCCTCTAGTTACATCACTGGCCGAACCGTCTCACTGCCCTCTAGTTACACCACTGGCCGAACCGTCTCACTGCCCTCTAGTTACCCCACTGGTCGAACCGTCTCACTGTCCTCTAGTTACATCACTGGCCGAACTGTCTCACTGCCCTCTAGTTACCCGAGTGGTCGAACCGTCTCACTGCCCTCTAGTTACCCCACTGGTCGAACCGTCTCACTGCCCACTAGTTACACCACTGGCCGAACCGTCTCACTGCCCTCTAGTTACGCCACTGGTCGAACCGTCTCATTGTCCTCTAGTTACCCCACTGGTCGAACCGCCTCACTGTCCTCTAGTTACATCACTGGCCGAACAGTCTCACTGCCCTCTAGTTACGCCACTGGTCGAACCGACTCATTGCCCTCTAGTTACCCCACTGGTCGAACCGTCTCACTGCCCTCTAGTTACCCCACTGGTCGAACCGTCTCACTGCCCACTAGTTACACCACTGGCCGAACCGTCTCACTGCCCTCTAGTTACGCCACTGGTCAAACCGTCTCATTGCCCTCTAGTTACCCAACTGGTCGAACCGTCTCACTGCCCTCTAGTTACATCACTGGCCGAACCGTCTCATTGCCCTCTAGTTACCCGAGTGGTCGAACCGTCTCACTGCCCTCTAGTTACGCCACTGGCCGAACCGTCTCACTGCCCTCTAGTTACGCCACTGGCCGAACCGTCTCACTGCCCTCTAGTTACATCACTGGCCAAACCGTCTCACTGCCCTCTAGTTACATCACTGGCCGAACCGTCTCACTGCCCTCTAGTTACACCACTGGTCGAACCGTCTCATTGCCCTCTAGTTACCCCACTGGTCGAACCGTCTCACTGCCCTCTAGTTACATCACTGGCCGAACCGTCTCATTACCCTCTAGTTACCCCACTGGTCGAACCGTCTCACTGCCCTCTAGTTACGCCACTGGCCGAACCGTCTCACTGCCCTCTAGTTACACCACTGGCCGAACCGTCTCATTGCCCTCTAGTTACCCAACTGGTCGAACCGTCTCACTGCCCTCGAGTTACATCACTGGCCGAACCGTCTCTTGCCCTCTAGTTACCCCACTGGTCGAACCGTCTCACTGCCCTCTAGTTACATCACTGGCCGAACCGTCTCATTGCCCTCTAATTACCCCACTGGTCGAACCGTCTCACTGCCCTCTAGTTACATCACTGGTCGAACCGTCTCACTGCCCTCTAGTTACATCACTGGCCGAACCGTCTCACTGCCCTCTAGTTACATCACTGGCCGAACCGTCTCATTGCCCTCTAGTTACCCCACTGGTCGAACCGTCTCACTGCCCTCTAGTTACATCACTGGTCGAACCGTCTCACTGCCCTCTAGTTACGCCACTGGTCGAACCGTCTCACTGCCCTCTAGTTACATCACTGGTCGAACCGTCTTACTGCCCTCTAGTTACGCCACTGGTCGAACCGTCTCATTGCCCTCTAGTTACCCCACTGGTCGAACCGTCTCACTGCCCTCGAGTTACATCACTGGCCGAACCGTCTCATTGCCCTCTAGTTACCCCACTGGTCGAACCGTCTCACTGCCCTCTAGTTACATCACTGGCCGAACCGTCTCATTGCCCTCTAGTAACCCCACTGGTCGAACCGTCTCACTGCCCTCTAGTTACATCACTGGTCGAACCGTCTCACTGCCCTCTAGTTACATCACTGGCCGAACAGTCTCACTGCCCTCTAGTTACACCACTGGTCGAACCGTCTCATTGCCCTCTAGTTACCCCACTGGTCGAACCGTCTCACTGCCCTCTAGTTACATCACTGGCCGAACCGTCTCATTGCCCTCTAGTTACCCGAGTGGTCGAACCGTCTCACTGCCCTCTAGTTACGCCACTGGCCGAACCGTCTCACTGCCCTCTAGTTACGCCAGTGGCCGAACCGTCTCACTGCCCTCTAGTTACATCACTGGCCGAACCGTCTCACTGCCCTCTAGTTACACCACTGGTCGAACCGTCTCATTCCCCTCTTGTTACCCAACTGGTCGAACCGTCTCACTGCCCTCTAGTTACATCACTGGCCGAACCGTCTCCTTACCCTCTAGTTACCCCACTGGTCGAACCGTCTCACTGCCCTCTAGTTACATCACTGGCCGAACCGTCTCACTGCCCTCTAGTTACATCACTGGCCGAACAGTCTCACTGCCCTCTAGTTACACCACTGGTCGAACCGTCTCATTGCCCTCTAGTTACCCCACTGGTTGAACCGTCTCACTGCCCTCTAGTTACATCACTGGCCGAACCGTCTCATTGCCCTCTAGTTACCCGAGTGGTCGAACCGTCTCACTGCCCTCTAGTTACGCCACTGGCCGAACCGTCTCACTGCCCTCTAGTTACGCCACTGGCCGAACCGTCTCACTGCCCTCTAGTTACATCACTGGCCAAACCGTCTCACTGCCCTCTAGTTACATCACTGGCCGAACCGTCTCACTGCCCTCTAGTTACACCACTGGTCGAACCGTCTCATTGCCCTCTAGTTACCCCACTGGTCGAACCGTCTCACTGCCCTCTAGTTACATCACTGGCCGAACCGTCTCATTACCCTCTAGTTACCCCACTGGTCGAACCGTCTCACTGCCCTCTAGTTACGCCACTGGCCGAACCGTCTCACTGCCCTCTAGTTACACCACTGGCCGAACCGTCTCATTGCCCTCTAGTTACCCCACTGGTCGAACCGTCTCACTGCCCTCTAGTTACATCACTGGCCGAACCGTCTCATTGCCCTCTAGTTACCCCACTGGTCGAACCGTCTCACTGCCCTCTAGTTACATTACTGGCCGAACCGTCTCATTGCCCTCTAGTTACCCCACTGGTCGAACCGTCTCACTGCCCTCTAGTTACATCACTGGTCGAACCGTCTCACTGCCCTCTAGTTACATCACTGGCCGAACCGTCTCACTGCCCTCTAGTTACATCACTGGCCGAACCGTCTCACTGCCCTCTAGTTACATCACTGGCCGAACCGTCTCACTGCCCTCTAGTTTCATCACTGGCCGAACCGTCTCACTGCTCTCTAGTTACATCACTGGCCGAACCGTCTCACTGCCCTCTAGTTACATCACTGGCCGAACCGTCTCATTGCCCTCTAGTTACATCACTGGCCGAACCGTCTCACTGCCCTCTAGTTACATCACTGGCCGAACCGTCTCATTGCCCTCTAGTTACCCCACTGGTCGAACCGTCTCACTGCCCTCTAGTTACATCACTGGTCGAACCGTCTCACTGCCCTCTAGTTACGCCACTGGTCGAACCGTCTCACTGCCCTCTAGTTACATCACTGGTCGAACCGTCTTACTGCCCTCTAGTTACGCCACTGGTCGAACCGTCTCATTGCCCTCTAGTTACCCCACTGGTCGAACCCTCTCACTGCCCTCGAGTTACATCACTGGCCGAACCGTCTCATTGCCCTCTAGTTACCCCACTGGTCGAACCGTCTCACTGCCCACTAGTTACATCACTGGCCGAACCGTCTCATTGCCCTCTAGTTACCCCACTGGTCGAACCGTCTCACTGCCCTCTAGTTACATCACTGGTCGAACCGTCTCACTGCCCTCTAGTTACGCTACTGGTCGAACCGTCTCACTGCCCTCTAGTTACATCACTGGTCGAACCGTCTTACTGCCCTCTAGTTACGCCACTGGTCGAACCGTCTCATCGCCCTCTAGTTACCCCACTGGTCGAACCGTCTCACTGCCCTCTAGTTACATCACTGGCCGAACCGTCTCATTGCCCTCTAGTTACCCCACTGGTCGAACCGTCTCACTGCCCTCTCGTTACATCACTGGTCGAACCGTCTCACTGCCCTCTAGTTACATCTCTGGCCGAACCGTCTCACTGCCCTCTAGTTACATCACTGGTCGAACCGTCTCACTGCCCTCTAGTTACGCCAATGGTCGAACCGTCTCACTGCCCTCTAGTTACATCACTGGCCGAACCGTCTCACTGTCCTTTAGTTACATCACTGGCCGAACCGTCTTACTGCTCTCTAGTTACATCACTGGCCGAACCGTCTCATTGCCCTCTAGTTACCCCACTGGTTGAACCGTCTCACTGCCCTCTAGTTACGCCACTGGTCGAACCGTCTCATTGCCCTCTAGTTACCCCACTGGTCGAACCGTCTCACTGCCCTCTAGTTACATCACTGGCCGAACCGTCTCACTGCCCTCTAGTTACGCCACTGGTCGAACCGTCTCACTGCCCACTAGTTACCCCACTTATATGCTAAATAGTTTTCTAATCGCGCGTCACTGGCTGTACATATCGTTTATATTAATCTAAACAATTCCTTTAACATTCTCCATTCCACTGGTTAATATTTGTGTATTGACGTCTACGTCAACAGACTTCAATGAAAATTACCAACTAATTAAATGCCCAACTAATTAAACGCCAAACTAATTAAATGCCCAACTAATTAAATGACCAACTAATTAAATGACCAACTAATTAAATGTCCAACTAATTAAATGCCAATAGTCCCTATTCAAATTTCAACAAATTTTTTTTTCAAAACTTATCAAGGCAAACCCAAGTAATGACGTCAAGATACATCTATAATCAACACAATCAAAACATATTTTGTCTGAATTAAAGGAAAATGTCGTTGTCCTCACACTGAATGTTATTGTAGGCAGCTGTTAACCTTAATTTCCTCTACAAAATATTTGTCTTTTGTTTAACGCTGAGGTCAAATAATATTTAAACATGCGTAGATCAATATCAATATTGATACTTTTGATTATAATAATTATTATTGATCAAGATATATTACTTGAGTGTTACAAAACATTGAAAAATCTGTGATCAGTTGTCTTTTCCTGTTTTCTTTTAAAGTGTTAAAAGTTCAAGGTTATATTTATACTTCAAGGTTATATTTATACGAACAACCGGTACAGCCATATATTTCCTTCACTTCTGTATTGGTCCTAACTGGATGCGTCTTTGGTGCTTTTCAAAAAAGAGAGTTAATGTTTTAAATATGCTAATTTTAACACTTATATTTTTCCGTCTTTTTAAGTAAATAAATAACTTTTTAATCTTTTTTTTCTTTAACTTGTTAGACAATTAAGTGAGAATCTGATATAATTTTCTTTTTACATGATAGACATAGGAAGACATATTGAAATGACCAAGCATCGCCCAGTGCTTCAGCTCGTCATCCTCAGTGTCCACTTAATGACCAGTAAAGGTCAAGGTGAACTAGAAATATCAACCAACCATTTGCCAGTGACGTGCCTGGGTCACTTATCCAACACATCAAAAGACCTCAGCAGCGTGTGTCAAAACCTGGGCACCCAAACAGCAAGCCCATGCTCAGTGGAGGAGATTGAAGGACTATGCAACGGGTCACTCGGCAGCGTTAACGCCACGAATATGATGCCTTCTGCCACGGACATGACGCCATCTGCTACAACTTTCGGCGCGAGTGAAGCTTCAGGTCAAGGTCATCTTCTGCTGCTGGAGGTCGTGGACAGCCTGTCCGGTCGCTGCAGGGCAACAATGGCGGCCTCCGTAAAACAATTCACATCGCAAGTCAGCGGGGGCTGCGATTTTTTGGAATCGATACGAAATCAGCTGCTTGATAGTCGAATATGTCCTCTGGAAGACTATGAAAATTTACACGACCTCCTGTGTCGAAAAGGCGAAAACGACGCTGCTGAAATTTCCGATGAAGTCAGACTCCGACACAGCTTCTTGACGGCATTGAATAATGACGTCAGCAGTAGCTGTCATGACGCGTTGACATCGGAAGTCGTCCAACTGACGGACAATCTCCCTGCTGGCTGTCGCAAGTTGATTAGCATGAGATCACGCCTAGTCGCCGACGGTTCCTGTACTGACCTTGAGCTAGCGAAATTGACAAAAGAGCTTTGCGGCGAAGTTCAACGCATCACAGATGACGTCAATCGCGTCCTTCAAAATGACATCACATCCAAATGCAAAGTTGCGATGACATCAGGCACGACGAGTATTATCCAGAAAACGAACGAGGAAGCCTGTGATTCCGTTAAAGCTTTCAAAGACATGCTGTTGATAAGTGATTTCTGCACAGCAGACGATTACCGGAATCTGTACCACGTCACATGCGGACGGTCTAATGCACTGCTATTGAACTATCTGTTGATTTTATTATGTGTTTTGATAACAGTTGTATGACATTAATCTTGTGACATGTATAAAAACGATGTAATAAAATGAAAAACATTTTTAGCAGTTGGCCTAATCTCACGAGTTTCGGGAAGGGGTGTGGGATGCACGAGAAATAGATTGACCTGGTTGTGAAGTGTTTCAACTAAAAATATCGACCAATCAAAATAATAATTTTAATTTGAAATCGCGACTTGACCTTTCTAGTATTTTTCTTATCTCAATTTGTAGAGAAAGGTCATCATTAACAAATCTTCACTCAACTCGGTTCCGAAAAGTCATTCTGCTGTGCCTATTTTAGGTCACTTAGTTCATAGGCAAAGTTCACTTTTAAAAGTAAGCTCTCCCTTTCTATACCCCCTCCCACATCTCGTCCTCACTCAAACACAGTCAGCACAAATATACACAACAATTTTAGTGTGTCTTTAAACCAGGGTTGTTAACAATACTAAAAAAAAATATTGGCAATACCAATACCAATACAATTTTAAAATCAGTATTGCAATACCAATACCAATACAATTTTAAAACCAGTATTGCAATACCAATACCAATATTTATTTATTATTGCCAATACCAATACCAATATTTGGGTCATTCGACGAATAAAATGCAAATACGTAATTCATTGCTCTATATCACTTACATCGATAAACGATAACAACATTTTCGGCAAATTTAGATGATGTATTTTTAATCAAATTTTGTTCAATAGATAACTCTTGCTTCAACAGTTTCCCTCAAAGCATCCAAAAGTCATTGACAACATAATAAACTACTATTAAATAAGTCGGTCATACCTTAACGTCCTTAAGCAACACGATTTTTAATATTATGCTGTACACATATTGTGAATGAATGAATGGATGGATGGATGGATGGATGAATGGATGAATGAAGCAAATGACTGTCATAGAAAAGCAAATGATACATAAACAGTTAAACATCACACTATAGTAAAAGCAGTCAGACCGAGTCAGTGGACTGCATTACATCTGGAAAACTAACGATGAATAATGAATTCCAGTAGAGTTCACAGGGTAACGCCACCTAACAGGCAGTTACCACTAAGCCAGGCGAAGAAAAGTAACCATTTCAAAATGCGCACTGCTCAGTCGTGAACGAAGAGTGGAAAATATTCGGCCTCCTAACAGGCCCGTAGCGTGCGGGGGCCAGTGGGCCGGGGCCCCCTGCGTTTTATCTGCCCCCCCTGCTTATTTGTTCTACTTAGTAAAATGTATTACCTGGCCCCTGCTGTAGAATGCCTGGCCCTTGGTAGAATTTTCACGCGACGGGGCTGCCTCCTAATGAAAACAGCCTTTCAACAGCAGCGCTTGAAGGAAGTCCTGTATTCAGGCCTATGTATATTTTACGGATATGTGGATAGACATCCAATGATGTAATACTGTCTGAAGTGTCTGCAAAGTAATTATTAATTTCTTGATTCACATCAGGTGAATCATTCACACGATGTCGTCTGGCTGACAATCCAGCAAAGAAGTCTGGCTGATTATCTGTACCATCAGCAGCAGCAGCCGAACCGTCTCACTGCCCTCTAGTTACGCCACTGGCCGAACCGTCTCACTGCCCTCTAGTTACACCACTGGCCGAACCGTCTCACTGCCCTCTAGTTACATCACTGGCCGAACCGTCTCACTGCCCTCTAGTTACATCACTGGCCGAACCGTCTCACTGCTCTCTAGTTACATCACTGGCCGAACCGTCTCACTGCCCTCTAGTTACATCACTGGCCGAACCGTCTCACTGCCCTCTAGTTACATCACTGGCCGAACCGTCTCACTGCCCTCTAGTTACATCACTGGCCGAACCGTCTCATTGCCCTCTAGTTACCCCACTGGTCGAACCGTCTCACTGCCCTCTAGTTACATCACTGGTCGAACCGTCTCACTGCCCTCTAGTTACGCCACTGGTCGAACCGTCTCACTGCCCTCTAGTTACATCACTGGTCGAACCGTCTTACTGCCCTCTAGTTACGCCACTGGTCGAACCGTCTCATTGCCCTCTAGTTACCCCACTGGTCGAACCCTCTCACTGCCCTCGAGTTACATCACTGGCCGAACCGTCTCATTGCCCTCTAGTTACCCCACTGGTCGAACCGTCTCACTGCCCACTAGTTACATCACTGGCCGAACCGTCTCATTGCCCTCTAGTTACCCCACTGGTCGAACCGTCTCACTGCCCTCTAGTTACATCACTGGTCGAACCGTCTCACTGCCCTCTAGTTACGCCACTGGTCGAACCGTCTCACTGCCCTCTAGTTACATCACTGGTCGAACCGTCTTACTGCCCTCTAGTTACGCCACTGGTCGAACCGTCTCATCGCCCTCTAGTTACCCCACTGGTCGAACCGTCTCACTGCCCTCTAGTTACATCACTGGCCGAACCGTCTCATTGCCCTCTAGTTACCCCACTGGTCGAACCGTCTCACTGCCCTCTCGTTACATCACTGGTCGAACCGTCTCACTGCCCTCTAGTTACATCACTGGCCGAACCGTCTCACTGCCCTCTAGTTACATCACTGGTCGAACCGTCTCACTGCCCTCTAGTTACGCCAATGGTCGAACCGTCTCACTGCCCTCTAGTTACATCACTGGCCGAACCGTCTCACTGTCCTTTAGTTACATCACTGGCCGAACCGTCTCACTGCTCTCTAGTTACATCACTGGCCGAACCGTCTCATTGCCCTCTAGTTACCCCACTGGTTGAACCGTCTCACTGCCCTCTAGTTACGCCACTGGTCGAACCGTCTCATTGCCCTCTAGTTACCCCACTGGTCGAACCGTCTCACTGCCCTCTAGTTACATCACTGGCCGAACCGTCTCACTGCCCTCTAGTTACGCCACTGGTCGAACCGTCTCACTGCCCACTAGTTACCCCACTTATATGCTAAATAGTTTTCTAATCGCGCGTCACTGGCTGTACATATCGTCTATATTAATCTAAACAATTCCTTTAACATTCTCCATTCCACTGGTTAATATTTGTGTATTGACGTCTACGTCAACAGACTTCAATGAAAATTACCAACTAATTAAATGCCCAACTAATTAAACGCCCAACTAATTAAATGACCAACTAATTAAATGACCAACTAATTAAATGTCCAACTAATTAAATGCCAATAGTCCCTATTCAAATTTCAACAAATTTTTTTTTCAAAACTTATCAAGGCAAACCCAAGTAATGACGTCAAGATACATCTATAATCAACACAATCAAAACATATTTTGTCTGAATTAAAGGAAAATGTCGTTGTCCTCACACTGAATGTTATTGTAGGCAGCTGTTAACCTTAATTTCCTCTACAAAATATTTGTCTTTTGTTTAACGCTGAGGTCAAATAATATTTAAACATGCGTAGATCAATATCAATATTGATACTTTTGATTATAATAATTATTATTGATCAAGATATATTACTTGAGTGTTACAAAACATTGAAAAATCTGTGATCAGTTGTCTTTTCCTGTTTTCTTTTAAAGTGTTAAAAGTTCAAGGTTATATTTATACTTCAAGGTTATATTTATACGAACAACCGGTACAGCCATATATTTCCTTCACTTCTGTATTGGTCCTAACTGGATGCGTCTTTGGTGCTTTTCAAAAAAAGAGAGTTAATGTTTTAAATATGCTAATTTTAACACTTATATTTTTCCGTCTTTTTAAGTAAATAAATAACTTTTTAATCTTTTTTTTTCTTTAACTTGTTAGACAATTAAGTGAGAATCTGATATAATTTTCTTTTTACATGATAGACATAGGAAGACATATTGAAATGACCAAGCATCGCCCAGTGCTTCAGCTCGTCATCCTCAGTGTCCACTTAATGACCAGTAAAGGTCAAGGTGAACTAGAAATATCAACCAACCATTTGCCAGTGACGTGCCTGGGTCACTTATCCAACACATCAAAAGACCTCAGCAGCGTGTGTCAAAACCTGGGCACCCAAACAGCAAGCCCATGCTCAGTGGAGGAGATTGAAGGACTATGCAACGGGTCACTCGGCAGCGTTAACGCCACGAATATGATGCCTTCTGCCACGGACATGACGCCATCTGCTACAACTTTCGGCGCGAGTGAAGCTTCAGGTCAAGGTCATCTTCTGCTGCTGGAGGTCGTGGACAGCCTGTCCGGTCGCTGCAGGGCAACAATGGCGGCCTCCGTAAAACAATTCACATCGCAAGTCAGCGGGGGCTGCGATTTTTTGGAATCGATACGAAATCAGCTGCTTGATAGTCGAATATGTCCTCTGGAAGACTATGAAAATTTACACGACCTCCTGTGTCGAAAAGGCGAAAACGACGCTGCTGAAATTTCCGATGAAGTCAGACTCCGACACAGCTTCTTGACGGCATTGAATAATGACGTCAGCAGTAGCTGTCATGACGCGTTGACATCGGAAGTCGTCCAACTGACGGACAATCTCCCTGCTGGCTGTCGCAAGTTGATTAGCATGAGATCACGCCTAGTCGCCGACGGTTCCTGTACTGACCTTGAGCTAGCGAAATTGACAAAAGAGCTTTGCGGCGAAGTTCAACGCATCACAGATGACGTCAATCGCGTCTTTCAAAATGACATCACATCCAAATGCAAAGTTGCGATGACATCAGGCACGACGAGTATTATCCAGAAAACGAACGAGGAAGCCTGTGATTCCGTTAAAGCTTTCAAAGACATGCTGTTGATAAGTGATTTCTGCACAGCAGACGATTACCGGAATCTGTACCACGTCACATGCGGACGGTCTAATGCACTGCTATTGAACTATCTGTTGATTTTATTATGTGTTTTGATAACAGTTGTATGACATTAATCTTGTGACATGTATAAAAACGATGTAATAAAATGAAAAACATTTTTAGCAGTTGGCCTAATCTCACGAGTTTCGGGAAGGGGTGTGGGATGCACGAGAAATAGATTGACCTGGTTGTGAAGTGTTTCAACTAAAAATATCGACCAATCAAAATAATAATTTTAATTTGAAATCGCGACTTGACCTTTCTAGTATTTTTCTTATCTCAATTTGTAGAGAAAGGTCATCATTAACAAATCTTCACTCAACTCGGTTCCGAAAAGTCATTCTGCTGTGCCTATTTTAGGTCACTTAGTTCATAGGCAAAGTTCACTTTTAAAAGTAAGCTCTCCCTTTCTATACCCCCTCCCACATCTCGTCCTCACTCAAACACAGTCAGCACAAATATACACAACAATTTTAGTGTGTCTTTAAACCAGGGTTGTTAACAATACTAAAAAAAATATTGGCAATACCAATACCAATACAATTTTAAAATCAGTATTGCAATACCAATACCAATACAATTTTAAAACCAGTATTGCAATACCAATACCAATATTTATTTATTATTGCCAATACCAATACCAATATTTGGGTCATTCGACGAATAAAATGCAAATACGTAATTCATTGCTCTATATCACTTACATCGATAAACGATAACAACATTTTCGGCAAATTTAGATGATGTATTTTTAATCAAATTTTGTTCAATAGATAACTCTTGCTTCAACAGTTTCCCTCAAAGCATCCAAAAGTCATTGACAACATAATAAACTACTATTAAATAAGTCGGTCATACCTTAACGTCCTTAAGCAACACGATTTTTAATATTATGCTGTACACATATTGTGAATGAATGAATGGATGGATGGATGGATGGATGAATGGATGAATGAAGCAAATGACTGTCATAGAAAAGCAAATGATACATAAACAGTTAAACATCACACTATAGTAAAAGCAGTCAGACCGAGTCAGTGGACTGCATTACATCTGGAAAACTAACGATGAATAATGAATTCCAGTAGAGTTCACAGGGTAACGCCACCTAACAGGCAGTTACCACTAAGCCAGGCGAAGAAAAGTAACCATTTCAAAATGCGCACTGCTCAGTCGTGAACGAAGAGTGGAAAATATTCGGCCTCCTAACAGGCCCGTAGCATGCGGGGGCCAGTGGGCCGGGGCCCCCTGCGTTTTATCTGCCCCCCCCCCTGCTTATTTGTTCTACTTAGTAAAATGTATTACCTGGCCCCTGCTGTAGAATGCCTGGCCCTTGGTAGAATTTTCACGCGACGGGGCTGCCTCCTAATGAAAACAGCCTTTCAACAGCAGCGCTTGAAGGAAGTCCTGTATTCAGGCCTATGTATATTTTACGGATATGTGGATAGACATCCAATGATGTAATACTGTCTGAAGTGTCTGCAAAGTAATTATTAATTTCTTGATTCACATCAGGTGAATCATTCACACGATGTCGTCTGGCTGACAATCCAGCAAAGAAGTCTGGCTGATTATCTGTACCATCAGCAGCAGCAGCCGACGTTGCTTTCCGATCATAAGTCGTAGCAACCAATAGTGATTATGAAACGCATCTCTTCAGTACTTCAATAAGATGCGAACGCTGCAAATCATCATCCATCCAGTCCAACTTGAACTTGGGATGTACAACGGATGCCAGCTGAGCATCAATGCTGCCAAACATGTTTGCAAATCTTCTATCGATGACATTCAAAAGACATGAAACTAATGGAGAACAAACTACTAGCCGATCATTCTTTCCTTGATCTAGAAACACTTTTAACTGAGCCTTCATCACGACAAGTGTTGGTAGAAGGAAACCAAGTCCAATGTCTTGTTTAGTTTTTCCCTGTAAAATATCTAGTCTACAGCAAACATGCTTCATAACAGCAACATACTCTTTAACAAATGTTTTCTGTACAGGCTGTAGTCTTTTGATATCAAGTTCATCACAAATTTTGTCAAACTTAACTTCCATGTCACTTCCATGTCACTTACACAGAGAATGTTGTAAACTCTCGTGACAGCATCATACATTGAATTCCACCGGGTTTCACCAGGTGTTACCAAAAGCATACCAAGTGAACTGCCTGACGATACTTTGCAAATAACAATAAACACTCAAGAAAGTTATTTAATGCAAGCGGAAAAAAGCTTGGAAAGAATAGCAAATTCCATAGAAATCAATTTACTTAAGAGTACTTACTGGTCAATGCTCATTGCCACAGATATCATATATAATTTCTATTATCATTCATTGCTCAGTCTCATTCAAAAATTGTTTGGCACTGTCACTCGCAAGATGACGACACCAAAGACAAATTTATTATATTCAGCTTTCTTCACAACCAATGTTGTAGAGAACTTATTAAATATTGCTTTTAGTATTGGTTAAAAATCAATACCAATATCAAAAATAATTATTGGCAATACCAATACCAATATCAAATTTCAAGAAGTATTGCAATATCGTACCAATACTTAAAAAGGTATTGGCCATACTACCAATACCAATACAATATTGCAATATTAACAACCCTGCTTTAAACATCTGATATCAATCAACCAAACTCAAATTAAAAACAAAAAAATTCTATATTTCTGAGTTGCTAAAAAAGCAACAGACGGGGAAGCTGAAAGTTATATTTCAGGTTTTTAACGTTTACCCCCCCCCCCACACACACACCGTTCAAAGACAAAAATAGAACAAATTGGCTTTGACCCAGTTTTATAGACAAAGGGACACAAGTCCAATGACCGTGGTTATCTCTCATGTTTTATCTACGATTCTGACAACCAATAGGTGGCGTTACCAGTCGGCATCAGGGGCGGAAACGTTTAGAATGAAAGTAGGATGAATCGTGGCATACTTTAATATCGTAACTGCTAGTTACTAACTAGGCGACTTTTGTATAGCCAGTTAAGAAATGATGTCACTTTGTTCGTTCGAAATGAATACAAAGGGCGACAATCAAGATCATTCTAGTTATAACTAGCTGTAATACCCGGAGTTGTCCGACCCTCTCTCCCCATACTAAATATTCTGATCGTTTTATTTAATTACAATTAATTAGGTGGTATACCCGTACGCCCCCACCCCAAGAGAAAAAAAAAGGTGTGGGGGGTATAGGTGTGATGATGTAGAAGTGCACCTTCCCCTCCAACATCAACACACACACACACTAATACACACATATATACACGCACACAAAACAACAAATACAAAACAACATATCAGTTAGGTTCCTAGGCAAACTAAGGAAGCAAAGGAAAAATAACTCCCCCCCACCAACACCCTCCATTGCCCGGTTCCCTCTCTCCCACCTTTCCTCCCACCCCTTCTTTACCACCCCTCCCCCCTAAATTATAATATTAAATAATATTGGTCAACAAAATTACACTAAAATAGACAGAAATAGCGAGGGCAATACTGATAGGGCTCAAAGCCTTAGGCCCTGAAATCGCCCCCCCTCCCATTTATCCGGCTTTAAACAATCTGCGTGTTGTTTTTTTTCATGGCCAACTTCGTACAAGAAAATTCCACGAAACCAGACACAGGCTTGACCTATTTTGTGAAATGTGGAGTGACACAATAGATTTCATTGATGAAATCTTCATTGTGAGCCTTTATTTGGTAACAACCCTTAAACTCACAGTTCACTTGATTCGGACCTGCACACAAAAAATACAAGTTTAAATCATTGCTCTTGATCTGTGACATGTCCTGTAACAGGTCAGTACAACTAGTACGCGTCATGTCCTGTAACAGGTCAGTACAACTAGTACGTGACGTATCCTGTAACAGGTCAGTTCAACTAATACGTGACGTATCCTGTAACAGGTCAGTACAACTAGTACGTGACATGTCCTGTAACAGGTCAGTTCAACTAATACGTGACGTATCCTGTAACAGGTCAGTACAACTAGTACGTGACATGTCCTGTAACAGGTCAGTTCAACTAGTAAGTGACGTGTCCTGTAACAGGTCAGTACAACTAGTACGTGACGTGTCCTGTAACAGGTCAGTACAACTAGTACGTGACATGTCATGTAACAGGTCAGTACAACTAGTACGTGACATGTCCTGTAACAGGTCAGTTCAACTAGTACGTGACGTGTCCTGTAACAGGTCAGTACAACTAGTACGTGACATGTCCTGTAACAGGTCAGTTCAACAAGTACGTGACGTGTCCTGTAACAGGTCAGTACAACTAGTACGCGTCATGTCCTGTAACAGGTCAGTACAACTAGTACGTGACGTATCCTGTAACAGGTCAGTACAACTAGTACGTGACGTATCCTGTAACAGGTCAGTACAACTAGTACGTGACGTATCCTGTAACAGGTCAGTACAACTAGTACGTGACGTATCCTGTAACAGGTCAGTACAACTAGTACGTGACGTGTCCTGTAACAGGTCAGTTCAACTAGTACGTGACATGTCCTGTAACAGGCCAGTTCAACTAATACGTGACGTTTCCTGCAACAGGTTAGTTCAACTAATACGTGACATGCCTTTTAATAGGTCATCACCAGTAAAGAGGACGCACCCTGTAATATTGATAAATAGATCAATACAAAACGCTACAGAGTTCTGATATAAACATCCCAGTGCAGGTCATCAGAAGTGACGGACTCCCTATGAAACCAACTGTTGGCTCTTTTACTTATTGGTGTGGGTCGCAAACAAAGATTTAATACTTACTCAATGGAGATTATTAGTGTACTTAAAATACCTAATTTTTTGTGTACATAAAATACAGTTTTTTGTGTACATAAAATACCGTTTTTTGTGTACATAAAATATCCCTTTTTTGTGTACATAAAATATCCCTTTTTTCAAACGAAATATCCATTCAAACGAATAAATAAATCAATTAAAATAAACAAACAGAAAATCATGCACACAATTGTGATTTTAAAAATAAAAAAAAAGAAAATACAATTTGTTTTTCGAATAATAAATATTGATGAGAAAGACGTAGAGATTGTACTGCAGCAACATAAATCATTACTTTCATTGACCAAACTACAAATAAATAAATACCTATGTGAAATGAATATCTAGTTATTTTTATGAATAGATAAATAGAGACGTGTAAAACTATTCTTTGGCTTTTTACTGTTTTCCTTTATCTCTTTCTTTACAGTTTTGTTGTACAAATCTAATAGTTTCATCAGAGGGTCACAAAATTTTGAAAGTTTTAAATCCTCGATGTTATTCATTATCACCGAACGTTTTGTTTATGTAAACATTATTTTGTTTATGTAAACATTATTTTGTTTATGTAAACTTTATTTTGTTTATGTAAACATTATTTTGTTTATGTAAACATTATTTTGTTTATGTAAACTTTATTTTGTTTATGTAAACTTTATTTTGTTTATGTAAACTTTATTTTGTTTATGTAAACTTTATTTTGTTTATGTAAACTTTATTTTGTTTATGTAAACTTTATTTTGTTTATGTAAACTTTATTTTGTTTGTATTTGAATCATATTACGAATAAAAAAAAATTTCTCGTTTAAAGCTGGAATCTTTTAATACTTAAGTCTTATGTATCTTTCTATGTAAATGGTCTGAATTTATCTTAAGGATGAAAATGATTCAATTTAAGCAAAATATATGATCAATTAAATGTATATATATCCGCCTCCCATCAGATAAAAGATAATTCGACGCCCCTAAAAGGGACCTTGGAATGGGGTGACACAATGCCTGATTAGCTGAGATAAAAGAATCAAACCTTTATTTTTATTTGAAGTTAATTTTATGTTTCATTGAACCACCTGTCACAATTCTCACCTCTTGTCAGGTAAACATTAGTTCGGGAAAAAATAATTGTGTGTGAATATATTATGTCGGACTATATACATTACGGGAAATATTTTTAGTTAGGCACTCTAAAGATTGTATGTTGGACTATATACATTACGGGAAATGTTTTTAGTTAGGCACTCTAAAGATTGTATGTTGGACTATATACATTACGGGAAATGTTTTTAGTTAGGCACTCTAAAGATTGTATGTCGGACTATATACATTACGGAAATATTTTTAGTTAGGCACTCTAAAGATTGTATGTCGGACTATATACATTGCGGGAAATGTTTTTAGTTAGGCACTCTAAAGATTGTATGTCGGACTATATACATTACGGGAAATGTTTTTAGTTAGGCACTCTAAAGATTGTATGTCGGACTATATACATTACGGAAATATTTTTAGTTAGGCACTCTAAAGATTGTATGTCGGACTATATACATTACGGAAATATTTTTAGTTAGGCACTCTAAAGATTGTATGTCGGACTATATACATTACGGAAATATTTTTAGTTAGGCACTCTAAAGATTTAATTGAAATAGACCGGCACTTCTTTAACTCTCATCGTTTTTATAAGTTAGCTGATCATTTTTTTCTTTAATGGTATAAAACTTTGTTACTTTTTGAACCTGTGAAAGCTATAGGTTTAGAATTAGTTACAATTCCAAAGCTATATGTTTAGAATAAGTTACAATTCCAAAGCTATATGTTTAGAATAAGTTACAATTTCAAGGCTATATGTTTAGAATAAGTTACATTTCCAAAGCTATATGTTTAGAATAAGTTACAATTCCAAAGCTATATGTTTAGAATAAGTTACAATTCCAAGGCTATATGTTTAGAATAAGTTACAATTCCAAGGCTGTATGTTTAGAATAAGTTACAATTCCAAGGCTATATGTTTAGAATAAGTTACAATTCCAAGGCTATATGTTTAGAATAAGTTACAATTCCAAGGCTGTATGTTTAGAATAAGTTACAATTCCAAGGCTGTATGTTTAGAATAAGTTACAATTCCAAGGCTATATGTTTAGAATAAGTTACAATTCCAAGGCTGTATGTTTAGAATAAGTTACAATTCCAAGGCTATATGTTTAGAATAAGTTACAATTCCAAGGCTGTATGTTTAAAATAAGTTACAATTCCAAGGCTATATGTTTAGAATAAGTTACAATTCCAAGGCTATATATTTAGAATAAGTTACAATTCCAAGGCTATATGTTTAGAATAAGTTACAATTCCAAGGCTATATGTTTAGAATAAGTTACAATTCCAAGGCTATATGTTTAGAATAAGTTACAATTGGTCCTAGAAATTCAACCTCCACTGCAATTAAACTTTATACCTTACCTAATGTCACACATTGCCTTTTGTTTGTAACTTAAATACGTACAACATTAACACATATGTTTATTTGATTACAAGTTATGAGTGTTTATGTATATCTACAGGAACATTTAAATATAATACACAAATAAAAAAGATATCACTTTTTAGCCAACTCAATTTCATCTATGCTTTTACAATGAAATATTATAAATCTGTATGCTTGTCTACAATGAAACATTATAAATCTGTATGCTTGTCTACAATGAAATATTATAAATCTGTATGCTTGTCTACAATGAAACATTATAAATCTGTATGCTTGTCTACAATGAAATATTATAAATCTGTATGCTTGTCTACAATGAAACATTATAAATCTGTATGATTGTCTACAAGAAACAAAAGAAATGAACATGCTTTTTTGTATCAAAATAATATGTATTAAGATATTAGTAGATGTACATAGTACCCTGTTGTTTGGGAGCTCTTAGACACAGAAGAATTCTATTTGGTAATACAGTTCTGACTATCTATTTATGTTTTAGCAGCGTGCCCGGCATTACGCGGGAAAGCAGAGCTAATAAAAACAAAACAAGGAATAAATAAACAAATTTAATTCTTTTGCATCTATTTTATGTGTATATGTATTTGTATGTGTATATGTATTTGTATGTGTATATGTATTTGTATGTGTATATGTATTTGTATGTGTATATGTATTTGTATGTGTATATGTATTTGTATGTGTATATGCATTTGTATGTGTATATGCATTTGTATGTGTATATGCATTTGTTTACGATTTTAGTTCATCTTCAAATTTTTATGTTTTCTCACTAAATACAGGAAATCACCTGTCTTGTAAACCATATTATATATCTTAGATGTACAATAAATGTTAACAGATAAATTTCGCTAACTTCTGTCCCCTCTGCCCGCCTTGGACCCCCCAAATTTACTTTCATCTTGTACCTTAAATTTACTTTCACATAAACACCCAAATTTACTTTCGCCTTGTACTTTAAATTTACTTTCGCCTTGTACCTTAAATTTACTTTCATCTTGTACCTTAAATTTACTATTATCTTGTACCTTAAATTTACTTTCACATAAACCCCCAAATTTACTTTCGCCTTGTACCTTAAATTTACTTTCATCTTGTACCTTAAATTTACTTTCGCCTTGTACCTTAAATTTACTTTCATCTTGTACCTTAAATTTACTTTCGCCTTGTACCTTAAATTTACTTTCATCTTGTACCTTAAATTTACTATCATCTTGTACCTTAAATTTACTTTCGCCTTGTACCTTAAATTTACTTTCATTTTTTACCTTAAATTTACTTTCACATAAACCCCCAAATTTACCTTAACTTAAGCCTCTCTTAAAAAAAAGTACTAATGACTCTGTTGTTAAAATCTGCCATTTATTTGTACCCACATCTTTGTTATTTCTGGTGAACAGGGGACTCACTGCTCTCGCTTGATTCTAAATATTGTTAAATTGACCACACTGACCTACACAAACACAACAACTTATGCTACATTCTATTCTTGTGTAATGATCTGACAGGTGTTGCCAGATATTTTTAACTAAGACTGAAGAAACTCATTAAAACCCCACCACCTTTCGAAACCCGCCAGATTAATGTTTTGTTATTTTCGTAATATAAAGTGTTGGACTCGCCATAAACCCGCCATCCCGCCAGTTTGTTAAAAATTATCACCGAAGTCAGAAAAGAAAACACCGCCCAAAATGGCCTATCTGGCGTTACTGAATGTAACTACTTGCATTTTCAATCAGTATATGGTGGAACAAATGTCACGTGCCTAAGCTACGTCTCGTAAATCGATGTAATTTTTTTATCCACATTTGACTTATTCTGTCTTATAATACTATCTTATAATACTGTCTTATAATACTGTCTTATAATACTGTCTTATAATACTGTCTTGTAATACTGTCTTGTAATACTGTCTTATAATACTGTCTTGTAATACTGTCTTGTAATACTGTCTTATAATACTGTCTTATAATACTGTCTTATAATACTGTCTTATAATACTGTCTTGTAATACTGTCTTGTAATACTGTCTTAGTATTTTGTCTTGTCTTGTAATACTGTCTTATAATACTGTCTTATAATACTGTCTTATAATACTGTCTTATAATACTGTCTTGTAATACTGTCTTGTAATACTGTCTTATAATACTGTCTTGTCTTGTAATACTGTCTTATAATACTGTCTTATAATACTGTCTTATAATACTGTCTTGTAATACTGTCTTGTAATACTGTCTTATAATACTGTCTTGTCTTGTAATACTGTCTTATAATACTGTCTTGTAATACTGTCTTATAATACTGTCTTATAATACTGTCTTATAATACTGTCTTATAATACTGTCTTATAATACTGTCTTATAATACTGTCTTATAATACTTAGGTCGTTGTTCATTTTACCCAACATTTTGTCTTTGTAAACTTAAACTCTGGTAGCATCCTCTTTTTGGGTTAGAGTTTATTTTTATTTCATATATATCACCCCAGCCATTCATACAGATACTCAACTTAGACGGCTGTCTAGAGCCACTACTTGTAACTATCTGTTTTGTCAGCCACGAGGAAAGGCGACTGGTGCATCTGTCTGGAGGACCAGACTAAAATCATTTTGCAGTTAGTACTTCTGAGGGGGGGGGGGGCAGACTTTTAAGACAGTTATTTGACCTTGACATCATTTTCTATAAATTAGTCCTGGCACTTACAGATTCCGGTTACTGATCTATTTAATACAAATTTAATCTGTACAATTCTTATCAATAATGTTTTCAGCCGCCCTATAAATAACTCTTTGTTTAAAAATTAAAATTAAAAGAGTATTCATTTCTCGGACGTTCATTGGTCAATCAGACATCACCTCACACAACTGAGATAAGAACTGGAACTGATTGGCATTTTCTTTCTGTCTTGAACACCAAATACACAAATGACCTCACGTTGTAGATAGAAATAATACTTCAAGGCGACACAGCTTAAAAAAGAAGATAGGATATTTGGTATTAGGTTCTTTTAAATAGTTTACAGATGTGCGTGCGTGGGGGGGGGTGGGGGTGCGTGGTAAGAAAGGAAGTAAAGTCATACTTTTAAAAAGAAATGAAAGGGTCACTTACATAAAGGCTCGATGGACTGAAGTGAAACTCATTTGACTCGTAGTTCAAACTCTCGCTTGACACACTCAGGTAAAATATCTCTGATTGTTATTGATGACGTAATAATTCCTGTTTCACTAACTAGATATTTCTATAGGTTATTTTCTAAAATACTAATATAATTTTATTTTAATGCTCTAATTAAAAAAAAATCTCTTGGTGTAAAGGAAAATTTTTTTTTCAAATCTTTTGTGAAATTTGTAAGTTTATATAGATCACAAAATATATGTCTTGCAGAAAAGCGCAGCACTATTTAAAAAAGTCTTCCAAAAATGTTATTTTCATTTTAAATAGTTGCGCGGAAATATTGCGAAGATACACAATACCAAAAATAATAAAATATTAGAGTTTTTCAAAAAAAAACGTCAGTTTAGCTTGACGATGCGCAATCTGTATAACTTATGTGGTCGAGATCTATGTGTCTTTTGACTATTGTTATTTGATTGGTTATTCACCAGTGGCAAATAGTTAGAGGAAACAGAAGTAAGCGCTATGAGTGTGGTGTAGGTTTTTACGTTCGAATCCGAGCAACCAGTTGCCTACGTGGGCGTGTGGGTCCCAGTAGACCATGACAGTCAGGGCCGTTTTGAAGACAGGCGAAATAGACTGATAAAGGACCCCCCAACCCACCCCAGTGTTAGGATTTTTATTTTTTTCAGCCACAAAAAGAGCACAATGAGCACAGGGACTCGAGATAAAATGATTTAACAGTTTCGTTTGTCGGAGGCCCCCGGGGTGCCAGTTTTTAAAGATTATTTAAGGGGTCAATATTTGCAGGCGGCGGTCTTAACGTTTTTGTAAAATGCCCATAAAGCTCATTAGTAAGGACCTAAATATTATCTGATAGGGCCGCCAGATATACTGATCTCAGACACGGTGCAGTAAACATGATACTACATAAGTGTAACAACATTGTGTTATGGATTACTTATTGGAGATGGAGGTGTGTAGGCGTTAACTCTTGGTTCAAAAAATTATAAAATGGCATCATTGTATTGAAACATAATGATAAAATAATGTCGTTACTAATTTAGTTTAAAATTATGGATTAAAAAGAAACAACGGAACACACTGCATTGTCACACGGTCACTCAGCTTGAAAACTGGATTGATAGTAAATATATAGGTCACGAGTTCATCAAGTTAATCAGTACAAGAACTAAGTTCAATAAAGTTAACAAAACAAGCTACAACAATAACAACATACTATCTATGCTATCTGATTGAAGAATGTATCAGCTGATTAAACAAACATCATACTCTTAGAATATTTTTTATTTAATAACGCTGAAATACATGTGGCTGATCATATGAGACAGTTAAGGGTTAATTTAGGATATCATTGTTAATGTCTGCGACCTGTGCCATTCTTAGGTCTTTCGGAGCTGTACGCTGAAACTTCACATACATGTAAAGGACCTAGGTAATACAGGGCGGGCTAACTCGCGGACTCTCTCTAATCGTTTATAGCAGTGGTCCTCAACCTTTACCTCACAGCGGACCGGTCGAGGCGTAGCGAGGGGGGGCAAGACAACTTGCGCCCGGGGCATTTTACCTTTTTAATACATTTTTAGCACCCCCCATTCAAAAACCATATAATATTATATGTAAAATATACCATTTGACTCCCCTGAACCTCGGCGCCCGGGGACATATGTACCCCCGCGCCCTAGCTACGCCTATGCGGCCCGGGGGAAGGAGGAAACATGATTATTTATATTTTAGATTGTTTTAATTTACAATGCCACTGCCGCTCACAGCCGCTCAACTCCCGGCTATCATCTTGTCCATGGAAAGTTGCACTATCCAGACAGAAGAGGCCCGTAGCGTGCGGGGGGGGGAGCTGGGCGCCGGGCCCCTCTGCGTTTTGTCTGGTCCCCCTCTGCTTGTTTGCTCTACTTAGTAACATTTATTTCCTGGCCCCCTGGTATTGGCCTGTCCCCCCTACTGTAGAATGCCTGGCCCCTGCTGTAGAATGCCTGGCCCCTGCTGTAGAATTTTCACGCTACGGGGCTGAGACAGGAATACACCACAGTGGATAAAACGGAAGTAATGATTCTATGGCTGCCAGCACAACTTGATCCACGGACCGGTACCGGTTCGCGGTCCGAGGGTTGGGGACCACTGGCTTATATCACTGATGTTTTCATTTAATTTTTTTTATTTGTTCATGTAAACACTCCATCAAATTCCCGTCGTTCCCGCCACTTTTTGCCAAATCAAAGAATCCAGTGTGACCCGCGGTTCAAAAGTTTGCCCCGACCTAGCTAATTATTTATTTTTTTAATCATCCTTCGTTCCATCCTTCCATCAATCCACCAATCCACCAATCCACCCAGCAGATAAATGGAAATGAACGTTTTATTTAATAATCCATTTTTAAAACGACTTTGACGACACATAAGTCTGAGACGTTTAACAAAATAAACACAAGCAACAAGCTCCATCAACAATATATCTTAAAAGTTCCCTTAGCCCTAAACAGCCATCGGGGCTGAACGAGACTAAATAGCATCTGTTTCTGTAGCCTCGGCATTAAAAAAGATTGAGTGGTTAGTGCATCACCCAGTCGCCTTGACTTCCAAAGTTTAGTAAGGTCGCGTACCTACACCACTCAACCACCAGACACACTACAATACATCTCACTATTTGTTTGTTTTTTCGTCATCCAGTTCAGGCTTTCATTTAATACGATATCTTAATTCATATTGTCTTTCCCTTCATTGCAGTCAGCTAAACGTATCAATCAACACTCGATCAATTAAAAATGAACTCCATCACAGTCGCTCTGGCCGTCCTCTGCGCCGTGGCCATCTCCTGCCGGGCAGCTGACCCACTCAGGGACCACATCTTGTGCATCATCGAGACGCAGCTCTCCTCCGACGCCTGTAAGAGCACGGCCAGAGCCCAGGCTCAGGCAGGCAGCGACCCGACCACAGCCTGCTCCACCCTGGAGACCTTCAGACTGCTGCTGCCCATCGTGGGCTGTACGACCAACGACTACAACATCCTCCACTCGGTCATCTGTGAGCACCAGAACGTCGCCTGCACACCAGCGGTCAAGTAAACCCACACTTGGACTATCTAGCCAACAATTAACAATGTGTAGCTTAGCTTATTTAACGTTGATATTTTTTACAATATAAAATATATTGAAATCAAATTCTTTGTCTTTTTTTTAATATTAACAGTAAACCTGGCGTTGTGCGGGAAGTCGGCGTGTGGCACTTAAAAATTTGTTCATCCATCACAAATTATTTGTTACCGATAACCCTTTTAGCTTATTAAAAAAATAATTGTTTTAACAGCATTTTTCATAAGTAAAATCAAAACTGTTACTCATAAGGGTGAATTTATGGAACAAAATAGTAAAAAAAAAACAATGTATTACTTTATTTGATCAATTATTGTGTCTTAGTACGATGATGCGCATCTACTATACTCACTTTCCCGAAATAAGTCTATTTTTATTACTATGATTTATTTTAGAAACAGCAATACTGTTTCATTTTTTAAATATGATAAAGACAGACATCAATACATAAGTTGATATTTATAAATATGGAGATATTCATGTTCACCATCATTTACCCGTTCATAATCACGAGATGGGTCTGGGGGAGCGTGCTATTGTCATAGAGACACCACGGGGGACACGGGCTAGTATGTTGTAATGGTACTCTATAAAGTAGCGAGACAAAGGAACTGTTGACCTGAGGCTCCTAGGTTTTGATCTCCGTTGTGACAACAGATTTTTCTTCAGGTTATGGCGTGTTCATTCTACGCCGCCTTTACTCCCCCAACTTTAAAAAGTCAGGCGGATTAGGGGACTTTGAACGCGGGACCCTCTGGTCAACAGTCGAGCGCTCTACACCACTTGACCACCCGTCCTATTAGTTTAAAAAAGACGTAGTTTTTTTTTACCCTAAACCGATGTGGTCTAATGGGGGAACGAATAGACACATCAACAGACATATATATGTAGTGGACAGATGGACACATCAACAGACATATATATGTAAAGGACAGATGGACACATCAACAGACATATATATATGTAGTGGACAGATGGACACATCAACAGACATATATATATATATGTAGTGGACAGATGGACACATCAACAGACACATATATGTAGTGGACAGATGGACACATCAATAGACATATATACATGTAGTGGACAGATGGACACATCAACATATATATATACATGTAGTGGACAGATGGACACATCAATAGACATATATATATATATGTTGTGGACATTTGGACACATCAACAGACATATATACATGTAGTGGACAAATGGACACATCAACATATATATATACATGTAGTGGACAGATAGACACATCAACAGACATATATATGTAGTGGACAGATGGACACATCAACAGACATATATATATATATGTTGTGGACATTTGGACACATCAACAGACATATATACATGTAGTGGACAGATGGACACATCAACATATATATATACATGTAGTGGACAGATAGACACATCAACAGACATATATATATATGTTGTGGACATTTGGACACATCAACAGACATATATATATATATATATGTTGTGGACATTTGGACACATCAACAGACATATATATATATGTTGTGGACATTTGGACACATCAACAGACATATATTTGTTGTGCTTTCAAACGTCCTTTCTGTGGGCTTATAGACTTGGTGGCACCCATCTCCTCTCCAAGTCAGCGGCGAATATTTTCAGTTTTACCAGAGATTGAACCCTGTACCTTTTGAACTATCGGCTTTGATATCCAGCCGCCTTTATAGTAGGGACAAATAATATTTTAAAAATAAAACAAACCATCTACGTTTTAGACTTGTAGCTAGCAAAATGTTTTATTGTTTTTATTTTTTTTTTTTTCAAAGATCCCCATATTATAAAATCAAAGAGAACAACCTGTTAAGTTCGTTAAAAAGTACAGATTGTCTTGGAGCTAATTGACGTTAAAAGAAAAATAGTAACAAGGAATTTCGGTTTGATCCCATACACATTTTTGAGACTCAATGATCTAGTTAAAAACATCATGAACTCCAGCACTTACTTTAAAAAACAAATTTAAAGTACCAGGTAATAAAAAATAGAGATCCAGTGAAGAGATTACTTGTAATTTTCTGTGAGGACATTGTATGTATAAACAGATACAAATATAATCAGATAGATGCAACATCAGAAGGGAGGAGCGGCTCTGAATACAACAATAGCCAGCATACAATAACAGCTAGCGTACAATAAAAGCCAGCATATCAACAGCAACAGCCTAAATGGCAACGAACAATAAACAGTAAATAACAATTGTTTTTGTATCGAACGCTGATCGGTGGATAGATGGAATGTGTAGCTGGGTGAGGGGTGGAAGGGGGGGGGGAAGAATGCCGCGTGGAGTTAGGGGAAAGTGGCATGGAGTCATTCAAATCACCGGGTCAACAGTTCACGGCAAAGTACTTCCGCATGACCCTCATCTGGGTTGTTGAATTGTTCTGACATGTTGATCAAAGGGTTGTTTATGAGCTGATAGCTAGGTGTCCGGGGGGAGGTGTGTGTCGACAAACGAGGCTGTGGTCTCGGCCATGAGTGCATCAGATAAGGACCGTGGTGAGGACGTATGTATTTGGGGTAAACGACTTTCGTTTAGTGGGCTATAGGCCCTGTAGGGCCATCAATAGATAACGTGGCCCCAAAGTTAATTTATTTATATTTTTTTAATCATAAAATATATTAAAAAAAAACGTTTCCCAGTTAAAACCTATGCAGCCTAACATGGTGAGATAGAGAAGAGTTGAACTGTGACTGTAGCCACGCTACCCCATGAGATTGTGTGGCTAGTACAATGGTCAGCTGATTTTACTTTCCACCAACAAATTTCAAGGTACCCATTTATACGCTGGGTTGCCTTAGAGAATCCTTGGACACAAGAATATACCAGCCGCTCACCGAGGCTTGAACTCTGGACTTTACGGCCATCAGTCAACCACCCTGCACTACGTATGTGTCCATACTGCAACCACATGTGTCCACACTGCCACCACATGTATGTCCACACTTTCTATGCGCATTTGTATTGTCGTTTAATCTTTGACTCGCACACCGATAAACTGCCAACCTCCATTGAACTTTAATTCATTGTTTTTCAGGCTAATCATGAGCAACTCACCATGGTACCTCCTCCCCCATGGTACCCCCTCCCCCATGGTACCTCCTCCCCCATGGTACCCCCTGCCCCATGGTACCCCCTCCCCCATGGTACCCCCTGCCCCATGGTACCCCCTCCCCCATGGTACCCCCTCCCCCATGGTACACTCTGATCTATTTCAATACACAAGTTCCTTGTTGATTGTTTATTTCTTTAACAAACTATATCGTACCCTACGTATAACGGTCTTTAGTAACCTTTTTTTTTACTAGCTTAGTATCTTACGAACATCTGGCTGTTGGGTCTGGCCTGCGTTCTGCTCCCCTCCGCTCATACATATTCATGAAATCTACGTTAAATATTTATCATTTCATGTGAACAATTCATTCAACCCAACTACTCTAGGTCAGATAATTCCTCTAAATTTAAGAACCAACTGTGGCCCGCGGGTCAGAAATTTAGCCCACCCCTGTTTTTGACCCAGAATATGTCGCACTGCAATTGAAAAAAACACCCACCATCCTGAATAAAATGAACACCTTCATGACCACGATTCTAAGTGCATGGCAGACGACAAGATTGGAATAAAGCCAAGCAGATTTTGTTGTTTAAAAGGGAAATTCCCTCTAGAAGAAAATCAACTTTTAAAATTAAAGTTCAGGCTAATATTAGGAAATCTTCCTATTGCATATTTAAAGAAAAGAAAGATGTGGATGTTTTACATTAAACTAAAATCTCCTGCTGAGCATGTGATAGTTTAGCTTGCTCTACATCAAAGGAATCTTGCCTAGACAGAAAATTGTTTCAGTATACAAAGTGACAGAACATTGTACTTTATTTAAAGATAGACATTGTTTAAAACACAAGTTTTTTTTTTTATTACATTTTTGGCTCAACATGTTTTCAAGGAATTATTCAGCTATGAATGTGTGTGTAACGCCTCCCATCTTCTTTTGATACTCTGAGTACGTGAATATAGTGCTCATTCAGTAGTACTCACACTTCTTTAGATGCTCTGAGTTCGTGAATGTAGTGCTCATTCAATAGTACTCACACTTCTTTAGATGCTCTGAGTACGTGAATATAGTGCTCATTCAATAGTACTCACACTTCTTTAGATACTCTGAGTACGTGAATATAGTGCTCATTCAATAGTACTCACACTTCTTTAGATACTCTGAGTACGTGAATATAGTGCTCATTCAATAGTACTCACACTTCTTTAGATGCTCTGAGTACGTGGATATAGTGCTCATTCAATAGTACTCACACTTCTTTAGATGCTCTGAGTACGTGAATATAGTGCTCATTCAATAGTACTCACACGTACCAAGCCACACATACAATTCAACACATATGTACACTAGGGTGACGAACAAATGCATGGTAAAATTTTTTTTTTTTTAATGCTCTAAACCTTTTTTTTTGGATCCATTTAATGAAAAAAATATATGGGTAAATTTTGGAGATAATCCGTTGATGTTTAGGGGTTGCTCAACGCAGTTTAAGTTTGGAAGGTTACTCGAATCCACATTTTTCATACGTTTTTCATATTTATCTCTTCTATTTTAATAATTGGGTTGAGAATGTTATCAATATTTTATTTTTTGTTAATTTATGAGTCATCATACATAATACAAGCAACACATTCATGTGCTTGTACCCTGCTGGAGAAATTAATTGGAAAATCTTTAATATACACAGCCTGTCGACACAATGTTCATGAAGGGATTTTATCCCATGTTTACAGAACATGTTAGGAGCATCTTCTGGTCCAGAGATTAAGTATTTTCAACGATTTCGTGATCAGGGGAGTAAACTTAATTCTGAATCATTGCATTTAACTGATGCAGATCTCAAAGTTAATGGTTCGCTTGTACCATCAGCAGTAGAATTTGATGTATATATGCTGCAAGGAGCACAACAACCTCGCGACGATTACAAAGAATTTTTGCAACTATCGATAATTGTTTTAGGAGAAATTCCTCCAGGCCAAAGCGGAATAACTTTCCGTACTCCTGGCGCTATGCACCAAGCATGATGTATGGCAAAAGCACTGTACTCTATTAAAATTTACTTGTTTCGACATCAATTTCACTATACAATAAATGAAGAAAAAAATCTATGATTTTTTTATTTTTTTTAAATTTTGAATTACATGAAACATTGGTTTCCATCTCTTTATATGCTCCTCACAATGACCTGACTTTGATTAAGAAATTGAATAATTTCAAAATATTTCACAAAGAAGTTGCTGAATCTGCCTTTAAAACCATTGCATGACATTAATAGTATTTGACTGAAGACCTGGTGAGTCTCTTTTTTCAGCAAAGATGTTGATAACCAAACTAAAGGAAAAAAGGTTAATTGCACTTGAAAAGCCAGTCAAAAAACAAAAACAGGTAAAAAGGCTTGAAGGCAAAGTATTAATGGATAAAATTGTAAGCATGAACTTAGATGACTTTGTAACAGAGAGATAAAAATATGTATTTGAAGTGCTTGGTATAAATTGGGCATTCATGAATGAAAATCACCCAGACACGTGGAGTACAGCAACCGAATACCAGGAAGCACATAAAATTATTAATTCTATAAAAGTTGTAAATGATACAGCCGAAAGAGGGGTGAAACTCATTTCAGATTATGCACAAGTTATAACAAAAGATGAAACTCTAATTGCAATATATTTTGCAAACCGTGGAAGAACATCGATATCAAATTCCAGATATGCAAAAGTCTACAATTGTGAACGCATTAATAAAAACACACGAACAATCAACAGGTGAAGTATTCTGAAATCAAACATTGTATAAAATCATATAAATAACACTTCATTTGAATAACATAATTAAAAGTTTGTATTAGAAAAAAAATAAAAATGCATTCTTTTTATTTATTGTTGACCCTTAAATATGATAATTTCAAGTTCATTGAGCAACCTCTAAATATAAAAAAATATCTTAATAATATTTTGCAGAGTTTATTTTTTCATTAAAAAGAACGCAATAAAGGGTTGAGAGTCCAATTTCGAGCACTTTGACTTTTTTGTCACCCTACTGTACACACTGTCATATTTCACAGTACGACAACAAGCAACACAACACATCACAACACACAAACACACACCTAAACGCAGATATTTATACCAAATCGCCATTCAACATCCTGCAACTCCATCACACTCGTGCACATACTTGCACTGCAACACAACACAACACAACACACTCAAACAATCACTCACACAGATCATTGGATAAAAAGACGTGATCACAGCACACACACCAACACACCAACACACCAACACACCATAGCACATCAACATCTTCACATACACAGACCCGGCCATCAAAACCCAATCTCGTTCTTAGAACTTTTTGGCCCCAGACATATACTTTAAGGATACTTCAGGGCCCCAGACATATACTTTAAGGATACTTCTGGGCCCCAGATATATACTTTAAAGATACTTCGAGCCCCATGCAGATACTTCTAAGATGTTTGGGTATCCTTTAGCAGCATATTCACTAGACATTAATACTGGAAGATGCCCTTTAAAAGTGGGAGTCGAGGCGGTTTCCTAGCCTGCCTATATATAATAACGGCCCTGCATCTACCCCCCCCCCCAATCACCGAGATACACCCACAAAGACATATTTTGAAAAAAAAATGTTACAAGTCATCTTCTACTGTTGAAACAGTTTATTCTCTCAGATCGCAAGCCCTGACAAAAAAAACCTAGAACATTTCTTTATTATCATTATTAGAATTGACTGCAACATATTAAGGTCATCAGGGATTGGTCAGGCGCTTGAAAATAATTGCTGAGTTACTGACCTACTTATTACTTCCTTATTATAATAACATACTCCCATCTTCAAAAACACATAACTCATATTGTACTAGCGGTCCAGTGATAAGCAGAATCAAATTCTCCTTTTATAATGATTATATACGTAACGAAGGAAATTTACCAATGTTATCATCAAAATATTTTGTTGGGGGAAATAGCCCTTTACTAATTCTTTCGAAATTTTAAAATAAAATGTAAAAAAAGCCTAAATTTGTCTGGAAATTTCCGAAGTGATATTTAAGAGAGTGGACCCATATAATTTACAAGCGTAGTAAACACACGTTATATTTTTTCTTCTTTTTGTAATTGGCGTAGTACTATTTATGTCAACTGGTAACTTTATCAAAGGTGTTGTGTTTCCTTTTCAACCATTGCTACCCAAATACACTACATTTGGCCACATCCATTCACAAAAACATCATGACAGCGCAGTACACAGTGCGCACATATGAGTTCAAAAATAATGTTATGAATGAGCATGAACATAAATGTTATTTGTTATTTTAATCATAAAGGGGGAAAGGCATCGTTCGCTCCAAAATAGAGGCTTCTATTGTCAAGTAATTAATGTGAGATCAAATCTACGAGGCGAATTCAAAACAAGTTTTGTTTGAAGTCAGCTTAAAAACAAAGTAATTAAAACATACGAAACAAAACAATACGGTTTCTTTCGGAAAATTGTCTGAAACAGCATCACACTTTTGAAAAAGTGTATATAAGGACCTGCAAATAAGACCAATTCGAGCAGAGCAACTTTCACTGTGAAAGTAAATTCAACAGTCTACTACTGAATTGTGTTCATTTAAAATAAAGGTTAGTGTCTTTTTTTAACGTCCGGTGAAATATTTTGATGTAATTATTTATTAAATTTGATTCTGCTTATTATAGAAACATTTTAAAAATAATACATGCGTTATTTCAACATTCGCACTTAGGAGAAATTTAAATAGATGTGCGGAAAAAAAAGGTAAATTAATTTAATCATTAATTAAACAGGTAAAAACTAATTAGACATTACCTTTGGTAATGCGAAATCTCTATTTTCAATCGTTGAACAGTTTTAATAGTAAGAAAAATATTTCAGATTTCTTTGAATAGTTTTTAAAATTAACAAATGGTAAAAAATAAATAAATTAAAGAGACTTTGATTTTCACATCATAATACTTCTTTGTTTTTTTAAATATATATCTAAATATGCACCATCTATTTAAAAATAAATTATCATGTTCTAACATTCACTTTAATTGTCATTGTCATGTTTCCCACAATGCACCAAATTAAATGATAATACATCATTGAATAAGAAAGAAAAATAGGGAAAAAAAGTTAAAAAGCAAAAATAACAATGAAAGAAAATTTTATTGGATGCAATGAATTTAAATGAGGGATGGTTTCAAAAATTGTTCAAAACATAAACTACTTTCTTTTTGGAAGATTTTAATTGTTGGATACAAAATTCTCAGTTTCCCTACTCGGCATTGTGATTATTTTTGACTAAAAACGAATTTCTTTTTCTGCTGCACAATATTTTTTCTACGACACCCGCTGTTAAATTCTAAACAATTTGCGTGACACGCGGGCGAAATAGCGGTCGTAAAGAAATAAATGAACTTGTGCTATAAAAATATTTGTAGCTCTCTTTTAGATTGTATAATAGTGCTATATAATTTAGGCCACACATATGAACTTTTCAATATTACAGGTGAAAGTTATTAGTAATAAGTTTAATACATTCATATAATAAAGCACACTGTAACTCAATGTAACATTCTGTATAGTGAGATATAATAACAGGACACTGTAACTCAATGTAACATTCTGTATAGTGAGATATAATTACAGCACACTGTAACTCAATGTAACATTCTGTATAGTGAGATATAATTACAGCACACTTTAACTCAATGTAACATTCTGTATAGTGAGATATAATAACAGGACACTGTAACTCAATGTATCATTCTGTATAGTGAGATATAATAAAGCATACTTTAACTCAATGTAACATTCTGTATAGTGAAATATAATAAAGCACACTGTAACTCAATGTAACATTCTGTATATTGAGATTTAGATGTGTATTGAGAAATTTAGTTTATAATGTTGAAACCTTCGTAATATTATTTATGTTCAATGACAGGGAGCCCCCGTAGCGCCTGTGCGAGTTATCTTTGTTGTCTAACTCCCAATCTCAAAAGTGCTCTTCCGAGGTTGGCGCCTTGTGTGGTTGCACAAACCGTCGAACCCTTCTTTCACTACTGCCTCTATATATTTAGTTAGTAATAACGAATATCACTTTATATGTGTAGTCATTTTTTTTAAACGAGTACTATTAAAAAAACCATGACGGATCGAAAGTTGTTGGAGCGCACTTTTGCCTAATGAGATACACGGAACAGACGAACAAAAATCCTCTCTATCATATACGTATTTACCACCCCCTTTGAAAATTTTGATCTTGAAAGTATATATATATATATATATATATATATATATATATATATAGTAAATTTTATTTCAGTCAAATCGGCAACAGGAAACAGTACAATGCATCTAACTATCTTTACCATTTCTCTGATCCCATTGGTGGCAGCTGCTGCACTCGTCACCAGGGGCGGTGATTTTTACAGGAAGGATAAATCCTCGAACAACCATGGTAGACCCTATACGCTGATATACACACTTAGATTATGTTTAATACACGCACACCAAATCACTCTCTATTTTAAGACCATTTCAGATCATATTCATCCCTTATAACTACATATTCATCCCTTATAACAATATATTCATCCCTTATAACCACATATTCATCACAGATTCATTACATTACTCCAAAAATATATCACATATTACCATCATTTCATCAGTATAGCCTCTATTTTACCACATTTCACCTGTTCCTCACATATACTTTACAGGTTCAGACACCCATTCACATCAAGGCGTGGTTCAATCAAACACAAACACGGATCACGCACAAGGCCAAGGTCTTAGCAAAGATCAGATTATGTGCATCATTAGGGCAAAATTGACCCCGGGGCCATGCAAAGAAACGGCCCTGGAGAGAGCAGAGAACGGCCACGATCCTAACACAGCTTGTCCCACCCTGGAGGCCTTCAAGTCCAGTATGCCTACAATCAATTGCACCGAGGCGGACTACGACATACTTCACTCAGTCGTGTGTGAGCATAAGGAAGTACATTGTGACAGCACCTATACAACAGGTGAGATAGCGCGCGTCTTGCAACGGTTCACATGATACTTACACAGATTATAATCATACACTGATACTTTTTGGGTCATTGTATAATGCGTCACTTTATTCCGTTGAAAAGACGTTATTTTTTAAATTAATTTTTCTCTGAACCAATTTTGCCGTCGGAGATGGGAAGGGTATTATGGGTGGGTGAAGCACAGGGATACGATAGCGGAAGTTCCAACTCATTGCCAGGATTTTTGGACATGTTCAGTTCTTAATGTCATATTGTCATTTCTTCCTACGACGGCCTCTCCGATGCACTCCTTCCTCGTGACCCCCTTTGATCCTATTCAGCAAATATCAAGGTGCGATGTATGAACGGTCCCAGGTATATTTATCTCTTTACTTCCGCTAGAAATACTTCTTGATCCATTTATTCTGTTCTTCTAAAAACATAAAGCTTTCATATTTGTGTTATGAATGTAACATACGACTGGTCAAGTGTGACATTCGACTGGTCAAGTGTGACATTCGACTGGTCAAGTGTGACATTCGACTGGTCAAGTGTGACATTCGACTGGTCAATCAATGAGAGTGTGACATTCGACTGGTCAATCAATGAGATACTATTTACATTTTTTAAGTATAGCAAATAATACTACGTAAAGCTAAAATAAAGTTGATATCTGTTGATTTAGCGGATAAAAACTAATAAAATAATAAAAAAAATTATGAATGGGAGCCTGACTTGAATCAAATGGGAGCCTGATTTGAACCAAATGGGAGTCTGACTTGAACCAAATGGAAGCCTCACTTGAAGCAAATGGGAGCCTCACTTGAACAAAATGAGAGCCTCACTTGAACAAAATGAGAGCCTCACTTGAACAAAATGGGAGCCCCACTTGAACAAAATGGGAGCCTCACTTGAACTAAATGGGAGCCTCACTTGAACAAAATGGGAGCCTCACTTGAACAAAATGAGAGCCTCACTTGAATAAAATGAGAGCCTCACTTGAACAAAATGAGAGCCTCCATTGAACAAAATGGGAGCCTCACTTGAACAAAATGGGAGCCTCACTTGAACAAAATGGGAGCCTCACTTGAACAAAATGGGAGCCTCACTTGAACAAAATGGGAGCCTCACTTGAACAAAATGAGAACCTCACTTGAACAAAATGGGAGCCTCACTTGAACAAAATGAGAGCCTCACTTGAACCAACGAAAGAGTCGCCAGTGGGAATCAAAGTCTCATGTGGTCATCGTTGGTATAATTTGACCCAGACGCCTCCCATACGTATCATCTACTGTATAGTACTTTCACCTACAACTAGTAACGTCCACGAATCAAATAACTGAATAATTAAATACAATTTGGGAACGGAAGGCTAAAGGGCTCGAACACAGGGCCCGGGGCTGAGATATCAGAACCAATGACATTTTTACTTGTCCAAGAGAAATCTGGCTGAAAGTCCCCCATGTCAGTCGTACTTAAAGGTGGGGAAGTAAAGGCACCTGGGCGTTGTGCTAACAAATATGTCGAATATACAAAAACAGATTAATTTTATTCTTCATCTGTCCCAGTGGCCCTTCAGAGCCAGAGAGAACTTTTCTTTTTTATGTAAGTTTCTGGTAGTAGAAAAAAGTATTATTTATGAGATATCAAATTGTGTTAACTGAAAAAATAATTCATGAAAATTATGACCAATGAAGTGTGGATAGTATGCTGAACTGATACTTGCAAGATATGTATAATACATTACTGACACAAAGAAACACTTTTATAAATATGTAACCACGTATAATTATAGTCTTTTAACACATGTAATTATAGTCTTTTAACACATGTAATTATTGTCTTTTAACACATGTAATTAAAGTCTTTTAACACATGTAATTATTGTCTTTTAACACATGTAATTATTGTCTTTTAACATATGTAATTAAAGTCTTTTAACACATGTAATTAAAGTCTTTTAACACATGTAATTATTGTCTTTTAATACATGTAATTATTGTCTTTTAACACATGTCCATTTAAGGCTCAGCAAACAGACCTAACCGTTCTACTGTTAATAACGAGGTCCATTCTGAAGCACCAACCAAAGAGATGATGATGTGCATCATTAGCGAGCATCTGACCGCTGGTCAGTGCAGAGATACGGCCATGGAGAGGGCGGAGAACGGACACGACCCCACCACAGCTTGTTCCACCCTTGAGGCCTTCAAGTCCAGCATGTCCACAGTTGGCTGCACTGAAAAAGACTTCGAGATACTGCGCAGAGCAGTGTGCGAACACGAAGAGATACCTTGTAATCAGACATATCCCCCAGGTCAATAGGTTATTTGCAATCATATGTAATAGGTACCCCAAACTGACCACACTCTGTAACAGGTACCCCAAACTGACCACACTGGCCTGTATCGAACACGGAAATGAAAAATTGATTTATCTTAGATTTTAACTTACTAACTCAATGACTATCGGTATCTATACCTATATCTATATCTATATATATACATATTTCACAGGAATTTTTTTTTTTGAATTATGCAATTTTATTAATTAAGTTAATTGACCTACTTTTAAAAAGACCAATGGAGTAATAGTAGTAGACTGTTTTGTTTACGGCTGTTCGCGATGCAATTTGTTTTTTTTTCGGCACTCAAAGTAGAAAATTATAAAAAGGTAAATAGATCACAAAAATGAATGAAGGTTCAATGCACTAATTTTTACCTGTATGATATACTTCGTCAATTATAAAGTAATTATAACATATCGAATATTTCAAAAGTTTTGTTTCAAAGAAAAATGAATAATTTAAGAAAACAATCTACTTTAGTCTTTTTAGAATTCAAGTCTCTTTTTCCTAAAAAAAAGTCCAGCTGTAGAAAAAATTGACTAGCATCAGTCGTGGTAGTATTTTATGTTGTTTTTTAGTTGGTAGGTTGTAGTTTGTAGATTGATTGGTCAACTATGATTTTTATGTTTATCCGAAAAATGACAACTTGACCCATTTTTCAAAATGTCAGGGAAGTCTGGTTACTTCGATACAATTTTTATTATAAATTTGTTCAATGATTGTCTTGTTTTAATTTAATTACTTTGTTTTTTATTCAATAATTTTTTGTTCAACTTCAAATTGAATTATGTTTAGTTTGATGTAGATTATATCACCTAATCGGAACTACTATAAGATAATGGCGCATGACTTTCATAATAGACTCATGTATTTATGAATCAATCTTTTATTTTATTCTATTAAATGAAAATATTTAAAATGTACATTTCTTAAAGTCAGTTGAACTACCATGAATTGTAGGTGATTGGGTTAAATTTCTTTAAGTTTTCAAGTATATATATTTTGTCTATTTCGTTTATGTCCATTGACATTGAGGAAAATTGTAAAATTGTCATTTTTCTGGTAATAAAATCTCATAATTGTGATAATTATTCTGCAATTTTTATTTAATACATTTGTTATATTAATACAAGTTTAAGTGTGTAGGTGTGTTATAAGTTTGGAAATTGTGGATGAAATTATTTTAGAATCGATGGATTGATATCTAAAATGAATCTTTACCCCCCCCCCCGGTTGAATCAATCATAATGTTTACTATATAACCACAAATAATTATCATCGTTTGTGAGTTGCTGAATTCTTACAGCTATCTTAGGAAGATAAAAAGTAATGGAGTAGTTAAGTTGAAAAGATTGTTTGGGGTACCAAATGTACCTAATATGAGATTTCCGCTGTTTAGTGAATGAACTCATTTATTTAATAATTCGACATTTTAAATTAAGTTGATTAAGCATGAATACATACCCCACATACTATTAACTAACCCAAACATAATATAAACTAACCCAACATACTAATAAATAAGCCAACGTACTATTAACTAACCCAATCTACTATAAACTAACCCAACATACTAATAAATAAATCAACATACTATTAACTAACATAACATACTATTAACTAATCCAATCTACTATTAACTAAGCCATGTCAAAATTTTATTTTTCCATTCATAAATTCTATGTTGTTTTACAACAGCTACCATAACATGTATACATCTGTTGTACTGTTCGATGACTGACTATTTTTAAGGCTACTATCACTATACACTGGACGTTAATCGTCTGCATTCAATGAAATGGTCATTCAGTGACTTAAAATCACACTTTTCTCGCACTGACCAAGAGACGGCCATTCAAGTCACCTTTTCATACCGATTTACTTGCCATAATAAGACACGACCGTACAAAATCGTTATCCACAACACCCTCAAAAAAAAAATAAAACCAAGAACAAAACAAGGATGGTCTTTCAGTAATTTTAATTAACCTTTTCCTTGCCTCAACTTTTCAAAATTAGGACATTAAAATTTGTTTTTCCCTTGCATGGCACCTCTCAAATACAATCATCCAATAAGTTCAAGTTACATTTTCATTGGCTTCTCAACCCAACAGACGGCCTTTCAGTATTTTCTACTAACATTTTCCTTGTGATCTAAGTACCAAAGCCGGTCATTCGATAACTTCAAGTCACCATTTTCTCAACCTCCCAATCCCAGAGATGGACGCTCAATAAAAGTCTTCAGTTTTACTTTGCCATCCTCTGACATGACTATTGAAATGTCGCCATTCATATGCGCTGACAGTTTTTGAGATTTATTTCGTTTGTTGATATCATCAATGTTTATTTTGATGCTCAGTATGACACAGACGCACTGCCCCATGAGACTGAGGGCTCCAAATCAATCTCAATGTCAGTGAAGTAACAGACTCAGACTCGCTGTAAGGTATCGTGCACCAACTCAGACTCATAGTCAGTTAAGTTGTGGGTCTCAGTCAGCAAGCCGCAGTTAACTGATTTAAATCCCCATGAAATCTGATGATAATTATCCCCCGTGGTGTTTGTTACAACTGTGGCGACAGTTGTATATACGTTGGAAATGTAGAGAGTGCTCTACAAAAGCCTACACATTGTAGTTTACGTTGTTAAATCAAGTTATATTCTACATTCTGAGCCTTTTCTCTCTCTCTCTCTCTTTCAGTGATTACTGGGGGCTGAGACTTTGTCCCTTAGAGCCCATGAGATCAAACTCATATTGTTCCTTATTATCTGGGAACTGCCCTAAAGACCAGTGGCTAGCAAGCTACCCGACTGGTCCACATGTGGTCCGCCAGCTCGGGGCACTAGAATAGCACGAGTCTGTTCTCTCTTTCTCTCTCTCTCTCTCTAACTCTTTCAGTGATAACTGCGGGCTGAGACTTAGTCTCAGTCTGTTCTCTATCAATCATCATTTTATTATTAAGTAAACGAAAAAGAAAAAAAAACGTGATATATTTTACAAATAGAAGGTGACATCAACAATATTTTAAACATTAAATAAAAATTATAGACACCAAATAGAGCTGTTTATAAATGTCCTTATATTTCAGACAGGAGAGAAAGAAGCGTCACTACCAACAAATACAGTAGAGTCACTACCAACACACACAGAGGCGTCAGTACCAGCAATGACGGAGACTCCATTCAGTCCGTAGAAGAAGGTAAAGCGCTGGTTCTTTGCATCATCAACACTCAACTGACCGAAGGTCAATGTAGAAACGCTGCCAGACAGCAGGCCAGTATGGAGACTGACCCTGACAGAGCCTGTAGCACGTTGATGTCCTTCAGGTCAGCCCTGCCAGCCATTGGCTGTACCGATGATGACTATAACATGTTGTACACTGTTGTGTGTGAACATAGAAGAGTTCCTTGCGATATGAGCTATACTACAGGTAGGATATGCTTATGTTAACATTAAACTTTTGCAATGGTCATATTTCTTTTTATGGAGGAAAAAGCTAAACTTATACAAATGTACATGTTTCTTTTGTTTTCAAACTATACTATAGGCAAAATATTTATTGATATATGCAGTTTACTTATCATCGTTTATCTCAAAGCACAAAGAAAAATGAAACTGCGTTTAATATTTTAAGTGCAGGATAATATACAATTAGAACAATACCTCTGTATACTAGTGAGATAAACCTCTGTATAGTAATAGAACAATACCTCTGTATACTAGTGAGATAAACCTCTGTATAGTAATAGAACAATACCTCTGTATACTAGTGAGATAAACCTCTGTATAGTAATAGAACAATACCTCTGTATACTATTGAGATAAACCTCTGTATAGTAATAGAACAATACCTCTGTATACTATTGAGATAAACCTCTGTATAGTAATAGTGCAAAAACCCTGTATACTAATAGAACAAAACTTCTGTATACAACTCCACGACAAATAATGCCTGAACTAAAACGTTTGGGAGGAGATATCAACTTATTATTCAAACACAATTAAAGAAATTTTAGAGAAAACTTTATTAATTCTAAAATCAAACACATCATGATGTCCTTTTGAGATTATATATATATATATATATATATATATATATATATATATATATATATATATATATATATGAACGATCGAAATCATTAAGTTTTATAGATTAGTTAGACATTGATTTAAATTTTGTAGTCTAATGATTTTATTCTTATACTACATAGCAATAATTTAAAGAAATATGTCAAAAGCTTTATTTTTTGTATGGTCTTCTAATTGTAAACACAGCAGTAGTATTTATATCACTCTATTTTGAAATATTAACCTTTTTTGATGGATTATGAACTCTCAAAAATAGAATCTGATTTTCAAGCAACTTATCCAAACATTGATCACACGTCATTGTTTTTTAAATTAGTTCATACAATTTTCACAAAGAAAATAACTTAAATATTTGCAAAGAAATACTTAAAAAAACATTTGAGTAATTTCGAAAATGAATAATTCATTAAAATTAATTTATTCTTAAAAAAAATTTCTGAAGTTAGAAAAATTAACAGTCTCATACATTATTTGATCTTTAGTGTCTTGTCTTTCTTTGAACCTTTAAATTCAAAGAAAACTTTGATCCTTTTACAGGTCAATTTTTGAAGTTTAATTTTTCTTAAAATCAAAATAAGTGAAATCAAAAGAGAAAACAATAAACATTGAATAAAAACTAGATACAATTTACAAAAAAAAAATATATAGAAATATTTACAAATAAAAATTAAAAAATTCCAAGTTATTTATTTTATTTAATTTCTTAGAAATAAATGTTTGATTTTAGAAAGAGCATACGAGGAGAAAGGCGGCCAGTTTACCAACGGCCCCGGAGACGTGACCCCGTCAGTTGAAGAAAATAAACAGAAGGTTTTGTGTATCATTGAAACTCAGTTGACCCCTGGTCAGTGCAGGGACACAGCCAGAATGAATGCCCAAAACTCAAGTGACCCTGCTGCAGCCTGTTCCATGTTGAAGACCTTCAAGTCAGGGCTAACAGCCATTGGTTGTAGAGAATCAGACTATGACAAGTTGTACGCTGTTGTCTGTGAGAGACAAAATGTTCCATGTAGTCTGGAACAAGCTACAGGTGAGATAGACAGCTTGTAAGTCATATTTATCTATGATATGTAGTATGTCAATCAAGGAATGACATATGTCGAAATAATATCATAATAACGTTCATTACGTGATTTTTAATATGTTGCTCGTAATAATTGTCTGTCAGCATTTCGCTTATAAATATGTCTGTCGTTTCAATCACAAGTATTTTCTGTAGCAAGTACTCCGAATGTTTTCAGGTTGTTTGCAGGTTTACTGAGCACAGATGTGGCATTCGTCTTGCCGCCTTGTACTGCTGATACAAACTTATTTAATAAACGTGTGTCATAGATGAAACGTATCAACATGTATGACTTCATATTGACTAAATCTAGCGAACTAGAAATTATGACTTCATATTGCCTAAATCTAACGAACTAGAAATGATAGTTGAAAGATTTATAAAGAAAATGAAACATGAATAGTTATAATGAAACAATAAAAATAACAAACAATAAAAATCATCTTAAAAAAATTCAAATGAAATATTTGTCATTAAAAAACAACTGGCTATTGTTAGCTATTATAACTGAATAAAAAATATTGTTAAATAAATTAATGGATAGTTGTCCATATTTTTTCAGACACAACAAGCAGTGGCATCAATAGTGATACTAACAGTGGAGTCAATTCTAATACAAACGGCGGGGTCACTTCTAATACAAACGAAGACTCTATTCAGTCCGTGGAAGAAGGTAAAGCGCTGGTTATTTGCATCATCAACACTCAACTGACCGAAGGTCAGTGTAGAGACGCTGCCAGACAGCAGGCCAGTATGGAGACTGACCCTGACAGAGCCTGTAGCACGTTGATGTCCTTCAGGTCAGCCCTGCCAGCCATTGGCTGTACCGATGATGACTATAACGTTTTGTACACTGTTGTGTGTGAACATAGAAGAGTTCCATGCAATATGAACTATACCACAGGTAGGATAATTTATTGTTTTACGTCATAGTAATCTGCACTCTTATATGTTCGAGTACTGGAATAAACCAGAGTACTAATCCCCGAAAACTGCTATCTCAAATGTAACACTTTGAAATAAAAATTGCATGGACACAATTACCATATAGTTCTAATTTTATATAGTATTGATTTTCTATAATTAATAAACGTCTTTGGTTTAACTTCGACTACAATGTATGAAATAAATTTTCTTAACATTGAATGGTTTTGAATCCATTTTTTTTTCAAATAGTAGATTTAGATTAACTAACAGCTTATAGGATGAAAATACGAAGCGCCATTGATGACGAAAACATGTATTGATGGTTTTAAAATATTTCTATCTACAAAATGTAAAAAATTGAGAAAATACTAAAAAGATGAAAAATGGCGAATTAATAAAATGATATTCAAATCTAAAAATTTAATAGCGATTTGGGTTCTGATTTCAATCGAAAGTAAAGAATTAATATAACAGTATTCCAGTTTAAAATATAATCATGAAAAAAATCGGATCTGCCCGAAACCAAAAATAACCCAACCTACCGATCAAGCCTAAGGGGATATAACTCTATACAAAGGTTTTGCAGGGTACAGCTAATATATGTAGATCATTTAAACTGCCAGCCAATGTTTGATGTTAAATGTTCAATTTCAGAGGAAACAAATGAGGTGACTAACGGTCAGTTCACTGATAGCCCCGGATCAGTGACCCCATCAGTTGAAGAAAATAAAAAGAAGGTTCTGTGTATCATTGAAACTCAGTTGACCCCTGGACAGTGCAGGGACACAGCCAGATTGAATGCCCAAAACTCAAACGACCCTGCTGCAGCCTGTTCCATGTTGAAGACCTTCAAGTCAGGGCTAACAGCCATTGGTTGTAAAGAATCAGATTATGACAAATTGTACGCTGTGGTCTGTGAGAAACAAAATGTTCCATGTAGTCCAGAACAAACTACAGGTGAGACAGATATTATTCATGACAAATGTCTGAATGTATGCTATGACATGCTGTGTAAGTATGTGAATAATCACACTGTATGTAAATATGACAGTCATCCCATTATGTCAGTATTGAAATCATCCCGTTATATGTCAGTATTGAAGTCATCTCATTATATGTCAGTATTGAAGTCATCTCATTATATGTCAGTATTGAAGTCATCCCATTATATGTCAGTATTGAAGTCATCCCATTATATGTCAGTATTGAAGTCATCCCATTATATGTCAGTATTGAAGTCATCCCATTATATGTCAGTATTGATGTCATCCCATTATATGTCAGTATTGAAGTCATCCCATTATATGTCAGTATTGAAGTCATCCCATTATATGTCAGTATTGAAGTCTACACATAATGTCAATAGGGCAGTCATCTCAAAAGTGTTGAAATGGAGGTCATTGCCTAAATTGACATATGAATGTCATCACATGATGTATACACATATCAGATATATTATTACATCTGACTGTGGCATTGTCTCTAGATTGATATGGTAAAAGTGCACAACATTTTGCCACTATAAAAAGTCTTTATAATTTCCATTAGTTTAAATATATTTTAAAGCAAGTAAACTAATTTAAATTTTCTTCAGTCGAACTTGTTTTTCTCGATCAAAGATTTATAAAACCTAAACTTTGAAATATAAAATTTTATTTTATATAACAAAATTATAATTGATTAAGAATAAATTGAAAAAAGGGTTAAAGGGGCTGAATGACGTAGTTGAAAATAAACAATTGACAACTTACATTGCACCAATACAAGACCAATTTGTTATTTTCACTTATATTAAATAAAAAAGGAGACATTTTCTGACCTGGTCTACAATGTTATCTTTTTTATTAACAAAAGGCAGTGGAGTCAACTCTAACACTGGTAGTGGGATCAGTCCCAGCAATGATGAAGACTCTATTCAGTCCGTAGAAGAAGGTAAAGCGCTGGTTCTTTGCATCATCAACACTCAACTGACCGAAGGTCAATGTAGAAACGCTGCTAGACAGCAGGCCATAATGGAGACTGACCCTGACAGAGCCTGTAGCACGTTGATGTCCTTCAGGTCAGTCCTGCCAGCCATTGGCTGTACCGATGATGACTATAACATGTTGTACACTGTTGTGTGTGAACATAGAAGAGTTCCTTGCAATATGAACTATACTACAGGTAGGATCTGAAATTATTTACAGTAAACGTAATCAAAGTTTTTATATTTTTAATGTGCAAGACAAAATCTGTAAATAATTAACACAGAATTAAATGATCCAACACGGACACAAACATTAAAATACGACACTTTCATGGACAGAAATATATTTTAAACATCACAGCAATTACCTGCATAGTGACATCAACTTCTTGAACAATACAGAATTATTAAATTGTAATGTCCAGCTAATAAATGACTCATGGTCGATAATTTAGTAGTTAATGTTACTTTTGATTACAGCCTAGATAATATTATGTTGTATTGAAAATGACCAAATTTTGCAGAAGACAGAATTTATTTTATATGTTTTATCAATCATATTTTAGATTGGTTTATTGATGTACTCTTTGGTTATTTTTATGTTAGCTAGCATGTCGCTATATCAATTCTGTAATTAACTAGAGATTATAAACTTTTTTTCTGTGTATGCTTATTAGAATGGTAACGATATTACTACAGATAGTAATACTTATTCAAAGATATTCAGAAGGGACAATATTGTCTAGGTTATTGTTCACACTTGCATAAACGAAAAAAGAGCGTACAATGAAAAAACGTTAACAAGACTTATTAGAAATAAGCGATTAAAATACTATACACTTTTTGAACGATACATTACAAACTAAAAATGTATTAAAAACAAACTGCATGTTAAATTTACAAGCTCTTAATGACCATTTCAGAAATAACAAACGTTGAGACTAACGGTCAGTTTACTGATAACCCTGGAGCAGTAACCCCGTCAGTTGAAGAAAATAAACAGAAGGTTTTGTGTATCATTGAAACTCAGTTGACCCCTGGTCAGTGCAGGGACACAGCCAAAATGAATGCCCAAAACTCAAATGACCCTGCTGCAGCCTGTTCCATGTTGAAGACATTCAAGTCAGGGCTGACAGCCATTGGCTGTAGAGAATCAGACTATGACAAGTTGTACGCTGTGGTCTGTGAGAAACGAAATGTTCCATGTAGTCTAGAACAAACTACAGGTGAGATAAGTATTAATTTATTGTCTGGCCTAATTGCAGCTATCAAATGAAGTGTGAATATGGAAAATGGTATTTATTGTATAAAGTTTAAAGCCGTAGTGATTGCATGCAGTTCGAATATGTCGGTCACCATCTGTGAAGTCCATGTAAGGACGAGAAGTTTATCTCTTAGATAAATCATTTTGGGACTATTTTTGTAGCGCCTTTCTTTCATTCCCACCATAACCGATAATGCATCGTCATGGAAGCACTACGGGAGACATGGAAGGAACGATTATGATCTGAAAAATTATCACTGGAAATTAAACCTGGGGCATTCAGGTTGACAGTGGAGCGTCATATCGCACCACCATCTCTACCATCGTCTTTGAGTATGACATTCATCCCGAAATGATAAAACAATACTGCTGTTATTCTCTGCTAAATAGCGCACACAATCTTAATTTAAAACATTTTCTAATTAAATGGGAAACAAAATTATTCCTTCGATATCCCTCACCCTTTTGGCCCACCTTACTTCACCTGCCATTGAGATAATGAATTAAAAAAAAAAAATTATCAAAAAGCCTAAACAATTATTTATCAAATTATGGAATATGAGTAGAAGTGTTCACATATCGTAGGTAGTAGTAGATCGATAGGTAGTTTTGAAATGCATTTGTTGCCCTAAAGGTTATTTCGAAAATCGTGAGCCGCGGATTAAAAAGATAATTTACTGCAAAAACTATCAAGTTGAAACAATCAAAAGTACTTCTTTTTAAATCTCCTATTATCCAATTGAACAACAGCTACTGAAACCAAGTCCATCAAATGATTATAAATATATGTATACAAAGGAAATTAATGTTGAATAACTAAATAAGAAGTGCATTTTTTGAACGAAAATTAACATAATAATGAAATCTTATGAAATGGTTTCTTTTAAATAAATCGCTGCACTGTAACTAACCGACTACATAAAGATATATTAAATGAAGCAACAATAAAATAAATTTAATAGACAGGCGTTATCAGAGCTCGTCTACAATGTACGTTCTTTTTTTAGAATCAACGGACAGTGGGGTCACTACTAACACTGCTAGTGGCGTCACTACTAACACTGGTAGTGGGGTCAGTACCAGCAATGATGGAGACTCTATTCAGTCCGTAGAAGAAGGTAAAGCGCTGGTTCTTTGCATCATCAACACTCAACTGACCGAAGGTCAATGTAGAAACGCTGCCAAACAGCAGGCCAGTATGGAGACTGACCCTGACAGAGCATGTAGCACGTTGATGTCCTTCAGGTCAGCCCTGCCAGCCATTGGCTGTACCGATGATGACTATAACATGTTGTACACTGTTGTGTGTGAACATAGAAGAGTTCCTTGCGATATGAGCTATACTACAGGTAGGATATGCTTA
>JAGDYQ010000028.1:2553706-2564244 GCA_021962125.1 Bulinus truncatus | reverse complement strand
ATGGCCGAAATAAACAAAGGAAAACACTGATGGTAACAACATGTGTATTTATTTGACATTGCGCCATGTTGGTCTCACTCCGCACGACCACATTCCTGCTGCTTACGGCACTGATCTACATTATCAACACCCTCCTTTTCTTAACATGCTTGATATAAACTAAACATAGAAACAACTAAAACAAATCAATATGAAATAATGAATAATAAAAAATTTTAGAGTCGTACTTTACAGAAATTAAGTTTTTTAAAAGTATCATAGTCATTTAGCCATTTTGGCCCGTTTCCTTCTCTCCTTGGCTGTGGGTGTTCTGGCCATCACAGGCGACTTTGATGTTCCATATGTTCTGTCGATTGCGGCGACCTGGGAGTATAGTCGACCACTACTAGTCTTTCTGGTCCATCTCCTTGTGTGTCTGTTCCAGTCCTTAATTCAGGCTACCAATCGTCGTCTTTCCTTATTGGTGTTGCCCTGGGTCGTAAAGTTTCGTGTGTATTAGAGTGTTTTTTTTTCAAATTTAATCGCATAGGGAGGGCATTAATGGATGAGGATTGATGTGATAGGTAACCAGTACAAATTTCAGTCAAAAATATTGACATTAACAGACTGCTCAAAGGGTCTCCTTCTTTTGGCATATTCGTAAGCCTATATGATGCAATTTTTGATTGGATTTTAAAATTGTCTTTGTAGTGTACTATTATTGAAATTTAAATTGTTAATTCCGCATTATTCATTCTGCTATTTACACTGTTGTGCGTTCTTTTTCTTTCAGATCTCAGATTTAGAGTTAAAGTGTAACAATTAATATGGCATCTGTACCTCAAAATACTTTCGTCGGTAACCGATGTCTGGTTAATTGGTCAACAGTTAGCATCTCTTGATTTAGTCACTTGTTCTAACAGCCTACAAACTATGGGGCTCACCCTGCGTCGTTTATTTTATTGAGTCAGAAGCTTATTCTCTCTATAAGCTGCTCAAACGTGATCGATGAAGTTTTTGCTATATGGTTTATAGCGCACGTCACAACGATACAGAAACCTAATGCTGTTGCCAAGCTGATAGCATTGTACGAGAGATATGTTAAGCTTGGCAAGAACAAAGGCCGTCGAAGTGATAGGTAGATGGAGCTGGAAGTTGAATTTTCCCAGCTGATGAATCAACTATTTTATGTTGCATATGCCAGGTGTAATGAAATTCCGAGTTTGATCAAAATCATTGAAGATCAGAGAGGGGATAGGGAAATGGTTATTGGTCATGAAGAGTTGAAATTTAAAGAACAACAGGCAAAGAAGCAGCGCAGGGAGGCTGAAGAATTCCGGAGAAAAGGAAAGGCATTAAAGGAAACAAAAAATGTGAGGTCATTTTCTGCCCGTGATCCGACGAATGCAAATGAATCTGACGAGCCTGATGAGACGCTGGGTATCATTACTTCAACCAGGTATCGGGATGATCTTGATGCGGAAATCTCAATGAGCAAGTATCATCTATGCAGCATTGAAAAACATTACACTACCGCATCATCATCATCATCATCTCAATCGCAAACAGCCATCAATAAACGACGTATTGTTGACTATCCACTCTTTGTTGCCAGTCTTGACAGGACTAAAACAACACCTCGTGAAGTGATGCACATAATTGCTCCTGCCTTTATAAGTCCTAGACCCATGATGTATATATCATTTTGTAGGTCTTTGCCTGCCATGTGTACATCAAAAGTCCATTTCGCGATCTGACCTCTGAGGGGCGGATACTAGGGCTTCGTAGGGTACCTTTTTTTTTTTACTATATAAGCTATAATAACAAAGGGGCGAACAAAGGGGCGTAACTCATTATTTATTTTTGTAACAGTTATTAAACATGACTTACTTCCCTCTCTATTTATCAAAACCCATATCACGGAAATGCTGTAAAACGTCCGAAACGGTACAGGCTTAAATTGCTTGTTTTTGTTTCTTTTATAAAACCAGATTATTTAAATTTCTTTAGTGAAATATATTAAGCAATATGCGCACGATGGTGTTTGTATAATAATATTTCATGTCTAGACGGCTCCAGTAATTTTTAAAACAGTATTTTTTTGGTCGTAATCATGTTTTATGTGCTCTAAATACGAAACTATTTCATTTATCCCCCGTCGCGGTAAATTATGTATCTGTTTAACCGCGGAGATGATGGAATGATGTACATAAAATAACATTATAATGTCAACTGATTATTGTAAAAAAAAAAACACATTTAATAATACAATTATGTGTGAAGAATAAAGTAATATTGAACTATTTCCAATTTGAGAAAAAAATGGCGTATTAATATAGATTACAAACAAATGGTAACGGTTTCATAATATGTAAGCATTACACAACATCTATCTGTACTGAATAAAGTAGGTACTGTAGGATGAATTTTATACTAAAAGAAACGTAAGCTGGGTTGAGCAAGTCTAAAAAAGTAACACTATAATGTGCTGGGGGAAGGGGTGGATTGAGACAGACACAAATGGTAACTGTTTCAGAATATGTACGTATTACACAACATCTATCTGCACTGAATAGTGTAGGTACTGTATGATGAAGGTAATACTGGGTTGAGCAAGTCTAAAAAAAATAAGACTATAGTGTGCTGGGGAAAGGGGTGGATTGAGGGTCAGCCTGTTATTTTGTTTGATTGCTTATTTAAAAATATAATTACAGTAATTATATTGGTTGATAAGGTGGGATGGCTAGTTTTGTATATATGCGGAAAATAAAACGTTCAAACCGCCCCAGACCCGCCGGTGAATTCAAACTCTTTGTGATAACCTTTAACCAGTGTTGCCACTCTAAAAAAATGAAAAATCCGAGTTGGAACCCATAGACATCCTGTCTATGGACAGACTATATATATAGACTGGACAACAGCTGTTTTTTTTTTAATTTGGTCGGCCATCTTATGCAGGACTTCCTTTTAACTTCTGGTTTCAGTCGGCCTTACTGCGTCAACAGAAAGCATGTTAGAAATCATTCAAAATGTTCTCTTGTCTTGTGTAATATCAAATGGAAAAAATAAATCTTTCTATCGGAATAACATTTCATAGGTGGGTACTTTTTTCTATAGATTAATTAATTTGTGCTGTTAGAGAGTTAGCAAATAACATGTTTCCAAGGACCAGTCACCAAGTGATGTACTTCAGTAACTTAGACGACATAGTTTGCTTTTGATTCAATCTATTAATTCATGCATTTAGAGTTTAAGATTTATTAGCCAATTACAGGTTTTCTGTAAAATTAGTCAACAATGGATAATGCCATAAGAAGGATTGAAGGTTGGCTGCCGAAAAATTCGGACATTGTTGGTAATAAAGGTACGAATCCACCAAGACGAAATTCCGGTATCTCAGGTTATGAGTACTCTCACACCAATACGACGTGCGTCAAACTCACGTTTGTCGTCCTACACACAGGCCGTTGTCGAGCCGTTTTTTGGTCAAAACACACTGCCACGACGTGCGTTTTCTAAAGTGTGGTCATTGATCTACACAGTTCAGCTAAAAATTCTCTTAAATTGACAGCACTCACCAAAACAACTTTAAGTAACCCAGTTATTTATTCACCATTTAACCAGGAACAGCATCTCTCTAGTTATATACTTATATATTGATATACAGTGCTAAACCTAGGGATAGGGAGGACGGGGGGAGGGGCTTGGTATATTTGGGGGCCCCTGTATTTTGACAATCGACATCATGATATGAGATAATGTATTTAATATTTAATGTAAAAAAAAATGATTGGTGGCCTGGTGGGACATTCAAATTTGGAACCCCGCCCCCTCCCTAGTTACGCCCCTGTATATAAATATATAAATATATATATATATACTTATTAGACGCATTTTTTGTCTGTCTGTCTGTTCCCTTATAACTCAAGATCCAGAAAAACAGATAACGTGAAATTTGTTACACATACACATAATTACATGGGGAAGGTTATAGGACAGGTTTCGTTTCATCTCGATGGGTAGTTTAATTGTAATTATTTTTTTTTATTTTAGTATTTTACTAAATTAAAGTAATCTCGACGGCGCCATAAATAAAATTCCTCTGTGACGTCATTTCCTTATGATCGAATAGAACTTGCGCGCTGGTGCTGTATTGTGCCTTTGTGATGCAAAGAATTGTTGATATTTTTTCATGCTCTCTGATTTGTACAGTTTGAGGAAGGTAAAGGAATGAAGAAGGATTTTAGAAGAAGTGTGAAGCCATAATAATAAGTATATATATATATATATATATATATATATATATATATAGAGAGAGAGAGAGAGAGAGAGAGAGAGAGAGGGAGAGAGAGGAGGGAGGGAGAGAGGGAGAGAGAGAGAGAGAGAGAGGGAGGGGCAGTGGGAGAGAGAGGAAAGGAGGGTAGGAGGGAGGGAGGGAGGGAGGAGAGAGAGAGGGAGGGGGATGGGACAGGGGGAGAGAAGGAGGGGAGAGGGGGAGATGGGAGAGGTAGGGAGAGAGAAAGGGGGAGATGGGAGAGGGAGAGGGGAGAAAGGAGGGAGAGAAAGAAGGGAGTAAGAGGGGGTGGGAAGGGAGAGAGAATTAGGGAGGGAGAGAGGGGAGGGAGGGAGAGAGAGGGTAGGGAGAGGGAGGGAAGAGGGTGGGAGAGAGGGAGGGAGAGAGATGAAGATGTGAGGGGGCAGGGAGGGAGAGGAGAATGAGGGAGGGAGGAAGAGGGAGAGAGGTGGAGAGAGGGGAGAGGGAGAAGGAAGGGAGGGAGAGGAAGGAGAGTGGGGACGTGATGGGAGGGCCCACCGTGGGAGGAAGAAGATAAAGAGAGAGGGGGGGGGAGGGAGAGAGGGAAGGAGGAAGGGGGAGAGAAGGAGGGAGGGGATGGACAGGGGGAGAGAAGGAGTGGGAGGGAGGGAGGTGGGCAGAGGGAGGGTGGGAGGGAGAGAAATGGTGAGAGAGAGGGAGGAGAGTGGGAGGGGGAGAAGGAGTGGGAGGGAGAAAGGGAGGGGAGAGAGAGAGAGAAGGGAGAGAGGGGGAGGAAAGACAGAACGGTAAACAGAAAACTTGTTTAACCCAGGGCAAAGCCGGGTACTTGCAACTAGTATATATATAGTATATATATATATATATATATATATATATATAGAGAGAGAGAGAGAGAGAGAGTAGAGAGAGAGAGAGAAAGAGAGAGAGAGGGAGAGGGAGGGAGAGAGATAAAGAGAGAGAGAGAGGGGGCAGGAGGAGAGAGAGAGGGTAGGAGAGGGGAGGGAGGGAGGAGAGGAGGGAGGGGACAGAGGGGAGAAAAGGGGGGAGAGAGGGAGGGGGGAGAGGTAGGGAGAGAGGGGAGAGGGAGAGGGAGAGAGAAAGGGGAGGGAAAAGGAGAAAGGAAGGGAGTTAGAGAGGGGGTAGAGGGAGAGAGGTAGGGAGGAGAGGGGAGGGAGGGAGAGAGAGGGTGGGAGAGAGGGAGGAGAGAGAGAGAGAGTGATGAGAGAGTGAGGGGGCAGGGAGGGAGAGAGGGAATGAGGGAGGGAGGAAGAGGGAGAGAGGTGGAGAGGGGGAGGGAGGGAGGGAAGGAAGGGAGGGAGAGAGAATGGGGATGGGAGAAATGGGAGGAAGAGATAAGAGAGAGGGAAAGGGGGCAGGGAGGGAGAGAGGGGGAAGGAGGAAGGGGAAAGAGGAGAGAGAGGAGGGGAGGGAGAGATGGACAGGGGGAGAGAAGGAGTGGGAGAGGGGAGATGGCAGAGGGAGGGTGGGAGGGAGAGAGAAATGGGAGAGAGAGGGAGGGAGGAGAGAGGGGTGACACGGGCCCCCGTGCTGATATTAATATTTTAAAAAGTTGATTGGCCAGCTCAGTCCGGGTCCCTAAAACTCGCCGGGCCCCACGGGCATTGGCCCCCTGCCCCCCACTCGTCGGCACTGGTTGCGAACTTATATTATTATACGTTTTAAATTTCCAAACTTCGTGGTTTAGCCAGCCCCGTAGCCTAGGGGGGGCACTGGGGGGCCATGCCCCCCGCTTGGTTGGAGTGCCCCCCCCCCGCTTAAAAAAGAAGAAAAAGAGGGAAAAATAAAGAAAAAGTAAAGGTGCCCCCTTGCTGGGTATCGGTGCTTCCCTGCTTACTTTGACATGGCTACGGGCCTGGGTTTAGCAATGAAAATGCTTCAGCATTCAGATTGTCTGAGGACAACTAGCAATTTAAATAAGTTAATAAAATAACATTGGCTTCTGACTTCATTTTTATACATATTGTTACGACCCTCTCGGTGCGCACCGTACAGTCTACAGAGTGAACGCGATGACTCAGTAGAGACAGTGAGTAAGAAGCCGGCAAGAGAGTGGCCATGTTGCCGTTGTTGTTGTTTTTATAGATATTAGTAAATACTCTTGGAATCCACACCTGTGTGTTTGATTTTATAAACAGAATTTAAAGAGTTGTAACAATATGTATAATAAAATAATAAAGTACAAACTCCGTGATTTCTGAGTGATGTTATTTAATTTGCAAATTTACTTTTTAGCAGAATTATTTTTTTTTTTAAATTGAATAATTGCCACTGTTGTTGTTGATAGATCTGTTCTTTGTTTTCAATATTTTATAAGAAATATCACACAAATAGCTAAGCTTTATTCATGCATCTTTGTCGTTCTTCCCGGGTTGTACGTTAAACAAACAGTATAATAATATAGATCAGGTATCTATTATGTAACAATTGTGTAGCAGAACTATTGGTCAATATATTTATTCAATATATTTATAACAGGAATCAGAAATTGCTCATCCTCAATAAATTTTTATCATAAAACCTCTTTACTATTTAAATTATTTTTAACAAAACTGCAACATGCCATGCATTATTGAAACGCAGTTAAAATTATATATTTCTAATTAATAGCTAAACAATCGGTACTAAAATGCACCATTCCAGATATAGAACTGCAAAAAATTTCTTGGGGAGGGGACTCACTGAGATCCCCTCCCCAAACCCCTCCTCTCCGTTCGTAAGCTTTCGGCGCTTCGCGCCTCCATTTTCGCCCCCCCCCCTCGAACATTTCTTCTACCCCACCAGGGGCGGAATTAGGGGGAGGGGCCGGGGGGGGGCATGCCGTTATCGCAAGTTTAGGTAATACATCATTAAATTATCGAAATATTTTTGTTCTAAGACCAATTTTCAACAATGAAAACAGTTTTGCCCCCCCCCCCCCGGGGTCAATGTTTTACCCCCCCCCCACCCGTCAAAGTTGTCTAGATCGGCCCCGATCATTTCTTCGGCACCCCCCCCCCCGAAGAAAAATTTCTTCACCCCCCCCGGAAAATGTCTTTGCCACCCCCCCATCCAATATTCCTGGCTACGGGCCTGCCGTCATCACCCTAGATCTCAACAACCATAAGTCCTAGACCCATGATGTATATATCATTTTGTAGGTCTTGGCCTGCCATGTGTTTTTACAGTGCAACTGGTGATTTTCAGCATACTTAGAATGGATTTGTGAGTAGAATAGAAACTGTCATCATTTTTTTTAAAAAAGGTGGGGGGGGGGGGGGGAGTTAGGGATACACTACCTAAAATATTAACAGATAGGATTTATGTCACATTTTGACTAAATGTATGTACATCATCAAATACCTTAATCACCACCAGCCCTTCTAACCTACTCAAGACATCGGTCAGGATGACAATGCTCGTAGCAGGCAAAGTCCCTTCCCGAATTAGCTCTCCTATGTGGTCCACTGCCTAAGTAATGGCTGCCATCTCTGCCTCGTAAGCACAGAGCGACCCACATAGGCCAGCATGGTCTTTCACAAAGGCAATTTGTGGGGGAGTGATGTGGATCCCAAACGAGGAGCTTGTCCGACCTTCAATACTGGTTACAGAAGCATCAGTATAGGTCAGTATAGCGTCCCCCGGATAGGTTCCAATCGTCTCCATAGCCACATAGTCCTGTACTGCCCCTGTAAAGACTAGCATAACTAAGTTATTTCAAGAGTGGCGGTGAAAATGGTTGATAATAGGGAGGGACATAAGTATTTGAAGGGAGGGGTGAGGAGTGAATTTAGAATGGAACAATAGAGTAATGTTTTAGAATAGGCTCAACTGGGATGTGGGTTCATATATAGGACTGTATGCAGTTGTTTGTGTGCTCTCACAGATATTGATCACTAAGAGAGAAGTGTGATTGAAAAATAAAGGAAAATAACCATTAAATATTTAAACTATGTAGATATAAAAATACTATTTTTCAGTTAACAAATAATCAGACTTTCTTCTTTATTGTTGAGCCACATGTTATTATAAATTATAAAAAAGTCTTCGTTAGGTCAACATCACAAAAGCTGATATAAGAATTGGGCTGTTATAGGGAAACTACATGTCTTTAATAGCTTTGTCTGTTAATAGAATAACCTAACTGAAACACAGGACTGCTAACAATGGCGTAGATAGAGTAAACGTCACCAGGGGCGGTCCGTTAAAATGTCACCCCAGTGACCCCACATGACCCTTTGCTGAATGGTTAGGTGTAGCTAAATTTTCATAAATACTCTAGTTCTACTTTACTCTACTGACCTTTACGTTACTGCTTACAAGTATGATCCAAGACAAAATCCGAATCCAAGACCACAAAACAAATAGTTCAAATTCAAAGATTTTTAAAATGCAACTGTTCACTTTCAGAACATCTAAATGAAAAACACGACAATGCACAGCCCAAAAAAATGTCCTTCGACACTATAGTCCTAGATGGAATGCCTTCTTGTTTTCATTGTGGCAAACAGGTCAATGAGATCGTCAAAATCTGTTTGTCTTGTCAGCTCGCGTTCAGTGGATAGAACAGCTATCTCTCTCTTTGAACTCTCTCAGTAATCTGCGGGCTGAGACTTAGTCTCTTAGAGCCCGTGAGATCAGACTTGCAGTGTCTCTCAGCATCTGGAGACTGCCATAGAGCCCAATGGCCAGCAAGCTTCCGGACGGGTCCACCCTGTGGTCCACCAGTCCGGAACACTCGAAAAGACAATGATCCACGGTTTCCTCCACTTCCCTGCAGTGTCTGCAAAGGGTGTCGACATTGGGCCTCAACCTCCCAAAGTACGCGCCAATAGGACAGTGCCCAGTACGGAACAGGGCAATTAGCGCCTGCTCGACTCGCCTAAGCTTCCACAACCGGTCAGTTTAGGACGGCCGCTCCAGAAACTTACGGACATTTCTTCCGTTCACCCCATGGTCCCAGCTCGAGAACCACTTTGATTGTCCAAAGAGACAGATCTTGGCACGCGCTGCCTCGAATGAGCTCTTTCTTGCAATCATGGGCTGCACTTTGGGATCTGTCGACTGTTGAATTGCCTTGGCAATGCAGTCTGCCCGTTCATTTCCAGGCACGTCAACATGCCCGGAAACCCATTGAAGGGTCACATGCCCACGATGTTGGTACACAAGACCCTGTATTGCCATCAGCATGGCTTCCAGCAGAAGCGGCCATTCTCCCGTCCCTTTGACAGCTTGGAGAACAGAGAGGGCATCGGTCAGGATGACAATGCTCGTAGCAGGCAAAGTCCCTTCCCGAATTAGCTCTCCTATGTGGTCCACTGCCTAAGTAATGGCTGCCATCTCTGCCTCGTAAGCACAGAGCGACCCACATAGGCCAGCATGGTCTTTCACAAAGGCAATTTGTGGGAGAGTGATGTGGATCCCAAACGAGGAGCTTGTCCGACCTTCAATACTGGTTACAGAAGCATCAGTATAGGTCAGTATAGCGTCCCCCGGATAGGTTCCAATCGTCTCCGTCTCCATCATGGATGGTTCGGCGATCCTTTGCGTTCCCAGCATTGGTTTCGACCAGGGTCGTGCGTAGCTCGGGCATGTAGAAAGCCTCGACAGGAGGGACCCTAGATACTGTCTCTAGCATGAGGCGGTCAGTTGGCAGCTTGATCTCGGAGGCAAGTCTTACTGCGTAGTGCATAAAAGACTGCATCGGGAGCCGCTTTCTTTCCACCCAGCCATCGACCATCTCCCTTAGGACAGAGGTCTCCTCTTGCCGTTTATACCGCTCATACGTAGTTATAACGGCCTGCTCTCTACGGATACCCAGAGGTGGCACATTTGCCATGATTTCCACCGCTGCTGTGGGTGCCGTTCGAAAAGTGCCTGCGATCAGTCGGAGAGCCTAGTTTTGCACAACGTCGAGGGCCTCTAGAGAGGACCGAGACCCATAGACTTGCACTAACTGGCTATAGTCTATCTCAGACCTTACGGCACCCATGTACAGTGACTTCAGGACATCTGCTCGAGCCCCCCCCCCCAGGACGTGCTCGCCAACTTTTTGACAATACTCAGTCTATCAGAGGCGCAGCGGGCAACCTCCGAAAGATGTGTGCAGAGAGTAAGCTTTCTGTCAAGTGTAACTCCCAGGTACTTGGGCTTATGTTCCAGAGCAAGAACCTCACCCTCTACCTCCAGTGTTAAGTCGGGTCTCGTTTCGCTCCCACTGCCGCCGTGTAGCAAGGTGGGCTCAGAGTCTTGGTCCTGCAACCGAACTAAATTTGTATTACTACAT
>JAGDYQ010000028.1:2538493-2553206 GCA_021962125.1 Bulinus truncatus | reverse complement strand
TCTGCCTAGGGCCCCTAAGCAAATCTGGAAGTCTTTACCTAGGGCCCCAAACATTTCTATAAGTCTCTGCCATGGGCCCCTAAACAAATCTGGAAGTCACTTCCTAGGGCTCCCAAACATTTCTGGAAGTCACTTCCTAGGGCCCCCAAACATTTCTGGAAGTCACTTCCTAGGGCCCCCAAAAATTTCTGGAAGTCACTTCCTAGGGCCCTCAAACATTTCTGGAAGTCACTTCCTAAGGCCCCAAACATTTCTGGAAGTCACTTCCTAGGGCCCCCAAACATTTCTGGAAGTCACTTCCTAGGGCCCCCAAACATTTCTGAAAGTCTCTGCATAAGGCCACTAAACATACCTGTAAGTCTCTGCCATGGGCCCCTAAACAAATCTGGAAGTCTATAACGAGGACCCCAAACATTTCTGGAAGTCTCTGCCTAGGGCCCCCTCCCCAATGTACCCAATAAAGTAAAGACTGCCCCACACTGGCTTATGCTGAAAAAAAGCCAGTGCGTATCTAGCTGGACGTATGTTACTGGCGCTTCTTGGGATGGAATCATCACCAGTTCAAAAGACGGTCAGTTTCCGGGAAACCCCTGGTAGCTTAATATATAAGTAGATCTCACAGTATCCATGGTACTCACAAGCGAGTGTAAGTCATCACTCTTACGCCCCACTTGGTCCTCACAAATTGTGTGCAGGGACGAGTAACTTTGTCTTGACAGCCCTTGGAACATAGCAGTGGTCTACCCTTGATTGCCAGGAATATTACAGTGCCTGCCAACATTATGATGGAGCCTTCATCCCCGAACCTATAGACGGATACATTTACCATGTTTTAGCATGTGTGTAGATTTCTTTTTAAATTGTACAGAATGTTGTGATTGTATGCATTTCAAAGTTGCTTTTAAATTTATAATTCAAAATAAAAATTGACCAGTCCTTATATTAAATCAAAATTTTCCACTTCGCCACGCACTCTAATATCGATTTTGCAAAAAAAAAAAAAAAAAAAAGCGAAAAATATAAACAACAACAACAACAAAAAGAACAACATAATAAACATAATCAATAGCGCAGAAAGTTGTAACAATATCCCGAATAACCGAATTCTGGTATACAGTAGTCTAATCAGTAACAAGAGGTAAAACAAAATGAATAAAAGCCCAAATTAACCTACTCGAGGTACACTAAGTTTAAAACCAATAAATTACCGGTAATAAATGAGACAGTAGAAACAAAAGCCCAAACTATGGTACTTATATTAATGAACAGCCCAACATAACCTACTGTGATACATGCAATAGGAGAAATATTTTAACACAACCTACCTGTGATACATGCAATAGGAGAAATATTCTAACACAACCTACCTGTGATACATGCAATAGGAGAAATATTCTAACACAACCTACCTGTGATACATGTAATAGGAGAAATCGACCAATACAACCTACCTGTGATACATGCAATATGAGAAATAGACCAATACAACCTACCTGTGATACATGCAATAGGAGAAATATTCTAACACAACCTACCTGTGATACATGCAATAGGAGAAATAGACCAATACAACCTACCTGTGATACAAGCAATATGAGAAATAAACCAATAAACTTACCTGTGATACATGCAATAGGAGAAATAGACTAAATAGCCTATAAGAAGGACGGAATTGATAAAAAAAGAGATTTGAACTCTGTATCTCTGGTAAACGTTCTCTATGGATATCTCCAGCCTCTCTACATAGGCGGCACACGATCCCATGTCCCTGTCATCAGCAGTGACCACTGTGTCCAGCTCCATGGAAGTAAAGGCGGTGTCTGACTTCCGGAACTCGTCCATCTCCAGCGCTCCGTCGGGCAGGACTACTATCTGTTGTAGGTTTATTTAAAAATTTGATCATTTTTAATAAGGTCTTATGTTTAGTATTATTTATAGTCTCAGGGTGGTAGTTATTTCACGTCACATATTTTTTTTCTCCGTATTTACCGTAATAATTGGCGTAAAACATGACTACAGTTCTAAAACAATGTACATGTATAATAATATATACAAGTATACATAATTATTATTATCATTTCTATGTAAATGGGTCACAGTCAGGTATTAAATTTTCGAAAAATTGCCGGAACAAGGGCAATTAAAAGGATAATATGAAGTAATATAATTTAAATATAAACGTCTTTGGTGTGCGTGTGTGTGTTTGAGAGAGTGGGTTGGATGAAATAACTATAACTGACCTTAGTTAACTAAAAGTCTGGACTAGTTGGAATTATTTCTGTTTCATTCTTAAAGGCAGCAAATTAACAAGCAAAAAAGTAACAACAACCAAAAATCCAAGCAACATCAGGATGAAATGAATTCAATGAAATAAATTGGTACAATACAATTTTTTCTTTTCTTAATTTAATTTCGTACGAGCAGGGGCGCTTTATCAACTAGGCACAGTAGGCACTGTGCCTAGGGCCTACGGACTTTTCAAGGGCCTACGAAAGTGAAAATTTCAGAATGCCAATAAAATGTAATAATGTTTGTATTAAAGTAACTATATATAACCGTGTGAGATAATCACGTCAAGCTGCAGATCTGTAAATTACAGCATGCAAACTGTTCGGCTCATTGGCTTAGCATAGTCACATAAGACGTCCTCAAAGTTTATTTAGATTTCAAATCGCAAAAATATGAAAAATTAAGTCCTATTGAAAGTGCCTAGGGCCTACGATGACCTTAATACGGCCCTGCGTACGAGGTGTGTTAAAAAAAGTTCCCTTAGCCCTAACGGGTCATCGGGGCAGATGAAGTGTAGAATTAATCTGTTTATATAACCTCGGCGTATAAGTGGATCGTGTGGTTAGCACAACGCCCAGCCGCCTTTACTTCCCCAACTTAAAGTCAGGTACCCATTTAAAGCTGGGTGAACTTGTGGGACGACTTCGAAACACATTTCACCTGGGAAAATTCCCATGGTTTGCACCGAGGATCGAAGCCGGTACTCTCAGGTCGACAGTCCAGTGTCAACACCACTCGGCCACCCGTCCCACCACGAGGTGCGACTCAACACGATATCAATAAATCAAGCAGTTATTTGTTTATTTTTCTCCAAAGCCTATCACACACACACACACCCACACACACACAAACAAAAGTACTTTAAAGAGCCGTAACATTGTTTATGCAAAACAGACAAACAAAAGTTTTAGTATGTAAAACATGTTGTACGTATTCAACAAAAGATCGTCTGCTCACCTGTGTACCGTTAGCAACAGTCAACATTTTTTCACTCTCCTCCTTTGTACAAACACCTGGGTTCGCAGCGGTCGGTGCCTACAAATATCAAAAGAAATGTGAGGACGATAATACTAATAATAATACCTACAGCAATTAAACATTCGCAAGCAATACCAATCGTCCTCTCGTGTGTGGCGCTCCGTTTTAATTCACGTCTCATGGTCAAAACATTCCTGGAATTGTTGATTAACATAATAAATTCTGCACTTGCCTAGAAAAAAAGGGCAGGCATGCCCATTAAATAAACAATATATTCAGGCCAAAATAATAAAAAAAAATAACAATAATAAAATACTTAACATTATTGACGTCACAAATCAAACCCAAGAGCGACACGGCAATTAGGAATTGGTTCTGGAACGTCTCTAAAGAGAGCCGGAGCACAGCATCTACCTACTAAGATATTCCATTTATCAATGTGAGAGAAACAAACTTAGCAGATGTACCAGTGATAAGGAGAAGAATATTGCATTGTTGTGTGTGTGTGTGTGTGTGCGTGTGTGTGGGAAGTGATAGCTTTGTTTTTCTAGGAGTAGGCCGGCAAGCTGTGTCATTTGCTCCACCGCAATAAAGACTCGACTCAAACCATGGTGCTATTTTGATGATGACTTTTAATTTTACTGAACCTGGTGTGTGTATGTGTGTGTGGGGGGGGGATGGAATGGGACCCGCGCGGGAAGAGGGGGGTGGTGCTATGAATGGGAGCAGCATAGGATAGAGACGGCGGGGTGGGATGGGTTTAACGTTGCAGCTGATGGTGTCAAGCTGTGCCGGATTCTCAATCTACCAGTATATATACTTGTCCTAATACAGAGGAGTGATGTACAAGATTTTTATGTCTAGATTAGCAAAACCACGTGATCTCTGAATAGCGCCTACTTTCAACCCCACCCATACCTTTCACGTCATCACTTTCACCACATGCTTAATTGGTGACACACACACACGCACACACACACACACCTATACACACGCACATACACACACGCACACACACACAAGTTACGAAGATCTAAATATACACACAAGTTGAAAAGGAAAATTTAATAATTAAAAAAAACAAAAAAAAAAAAAAACAACTAAGGGACTGATGGTCATTAAATGCAAGGAACAGTATCGTCAGCAAATACAAGTAACAGTATCGTCAGCAAATATAAGTAACAGTATCGTCATTAAATGCAAGTAACAGTATCGTCATTAAATACAAGTAACAGTATCGTCATTAAATACAAGTAACAGTATCGTCATTAAATGCAAGGAACAGTATCGTCATTGAATGCAAGAAACAGTATCGTCATTAAATGCAAGGAACAATATCGTCAGTAAATGCAAGGAGCGGTATCGTCGTTAAATGCAAGTTAAGGCAGATTCAGTTGATGCAGAAATAAGCATGACTGAATAGATAATTAAAGCATGGCGCATTTATGAAATTGTAATCTATGACATGACAAAAATGAAAGCACCAAAATAATTCAGGACGCAAGTCTCCAAACTCGTTTAATTGAAAAATTGAACAAAGGATACTCACTGAAATTACTATTTATCTAAATGTGAAGTATTTATACATTGCCAAAATAAAGGAATACAGCTGGTATTACAGATTGGCGTCCATACTTTGATTTTTTTAGACATTTTTTATTAATATTTATATTACCTTAAGATTTAGCATTTATTAGTAAAAAAAGAAAGTATTAAAAAAAAAAGTATTTTACTTTTATTTTTGTAAATTTTAGAACAATTATTGGCCTGAAATTGACCCCTTTCAATTGAGGTTATAATCAACATTAAGAAACATATATAAATTTAGTTGTTAATTTGGATTTTGAAAAACCAAATTTGTATATAATGGAAGGAGACTTCTTATGATGTCTTTATCAGTGAGAAACGTCATCAAGCTAATGATATATAGACTATCTCAGATTTAAACTAGTGACCTCCACGGATGTACCAATAGTTGGCTTCTGAACCAGTGGAGCTCACCCTAACCAAACTTAAAAATGAATAAAGTAAACCAGGAACTTAGAAATGTTAACAAAATAAATAATATTGGGTTTGTTTAACGTTTTTTAACCTAAAGTGTAACCAAAAATTTTTATAAGAAATCGGACAATTAAATAAATTGCAACAAGTGGTTGGTCATTTTTTTTGTTTGGGTCCATGAAGGCAACAGCAATGACCAAAATAGTTCTGGCGAGAACGTGACGGTTTGGTCAGGTCAATAATTGTAGCGCATCGTTTTAATTGGTGGATCGATGCAAAGGGCATGCGCTTTGCAACAGCACAGAACGACAAAGACACACACACACACACACACAAGCACACAAACATAGAAACATGTCATTACCACTCATAAACACAAACATAAACTAAACACACACTAAACTAAACATACACGTTTTAAAGTGACCCACCCCCAACCTTCAGTGGCATACAAATGCATATGAACACACACACACACACACACACACACACACACACACACACAGATATGGTATTTTGCTCTGTCAGCATCATTACATTTGTACACTGGGCCCGGTGTCTGTGACTTTACGATTGGGTGGTGGTGGTGTGTCCACTTATGGTGATTACATTTTGTCCTTGGTAATATGAGCCCTAGTACAGCTCTATTGGGTACTGTGTACTTCACCCCAGACCTTCATTGCACGTTTATATACTTAACTGTGACCTTAGTGTCTACTCGGTACTTGTTATGAAAATATATCCATCCATCCATCCTTCTATCTATCTATCTATCTATCTATCTATCTATCTATCTATCTATCTATCTATCTATCTATCTATCTATCTATCTATCTATCTATCTATCTATCTATCTATCTATCTATCTATCTATCTATCTATCTATCTATCTATCTATCTATCTATCTATCTATCTATCTATCTATCTATCTATCTATCTATCTATCTATCTATCTATCTGTCAAAGTATGATTGATTAAATTTTCAATCAATTTATACATTTCTCTCCACAGAATGGCGCTTGTCTCCAACATTCACACAGTTTTGGCCGGAGTATCATGTGAGGGCCATCTCAAAAGTCTACAAATGGCGCATCCGGTGGCGGCGTGGCTAGAGTGGGTTGGACTACCCGGTCTGCCATGGCCCATGGTTGCCATTTACTGTGACACCAGAAATGAATTACATTTCACCACACCAGTATGATTTACCACGGAAAAACGGGGGCCTCCAATAGCACCACTCGGGGGTGGGGGAGGGGAGACGGGCGGCTAGGTAGCAAGCCTGATATAATGCTGATAAACTAAATAATGGCTTCTCTAGCTACATACACGATCAAAGTAATCACAGTCTAGATGCAAAAGCGAGTAAAATGGGAGCGGGGAAGGGGGAGGGGTGAGGCGGGGTGGGTGGGGGGCAGAGGGGAGGCGGTGGTGGGGAGATTTTGAAAATAGGACACAATAGATTTAGTTTTAAATGGGCCGAATCGCTCTGACTGACCTGTGGAACAAACTGGAAACCTCACTAGGTGTAGGTAGTGTTGTTGTTGTCCACTGCCAGCAGTTTAAGGCGGTGTAAACAACGTGATTGTAATGTTGTGAAAAGGAGCGAATTCATTTCATTACCGGATATGTTGTTTACACATCTTATTTAGAGGGAAAAAAAACATCAACAACGTTTTATTACTTTATTACGTGTTGACTTGTCAAACTTCGTCACAAAGACGTAGTTTGTTGTAAACACAAGTCTGTTTCTTGTAATTATTGTTGCTAGCTAAAGTACTAGATGCCTTAATGTGTCTCAATGAGCGGATAAAATGCATGTAAATGAACCGAGAGGAATGCTTGTTATGTTATCTATAATTCAGTCAAGAGAAGACCATTGATCGTGAAAAAAAGTGGAGTATAACAGGCTAATTTAACATTTTTTTCTTTCTTTTATTTTATCAACCAGACATTTTCCATGTCTCCTTCAATGTAAATTGAGGTTAATGCAGGGAGTCGTCATAATTTGCTGGAGAGAGAGAGATAGAGAGAGAGAGAGAGAGAGATAGAGAGAGATAGAGAGAGAGAGAGAGAGAGAGAGAGAGAGAGTTGTGAAATATATGACGACAGATCATAAAATGTAAAATTATTACCAACTAAAATGTCAACAGCGTAGGTGGGGTTCTTGAATTATAGACAGAAGGACCGCACGAAGAAGAGGTTGTGGAGTGTTTATAAAAAGAAATGTACATAATAAGTATACGTTATTGATACGTAAATGAACATATGGGAGTACACTGCAGACTGAAACAAACAGCCATACATGGCCTGATGGTCATACATGGCCTGATGGTCATACATGGCCTGATGGTCATACATGGCCTGATGGTCATACATGGCCTGATGGCCATACATGGCCTGATGGTCGTACATGGCCTGATGGTCATACATGGCCTGATGGTCGTACATGGTCTGATGGTCGTACATGGCCTGATGGTCATACATGGCCTGATGGTCATACATGGCCTGATGGTCATACATGGCCTGATGGTCGTACATGGCCTGATGGTCGTACATGGCCTGATGGTCATACATGGCCTGATGGTCGTACATGGCCTGATGGTCATACATGGCCTGATGGTCGTACATGGCCTGATGGTTATACATGGCCTGATGGTCGTACATGGCCTGATGGTCGTAGTTAGACCAAGTCTGGTCTAAAGACTTTTTTTTTCAAGATGACCATTTTGGCTCTCCCTCTAGCCCGGCGCCCTTGTGCTGTCATTTGTCAGTTTTAATACAAAATAGGAACCTGTAAAACAATGAATTAGTCTAATTATTACTGTAACATTTGAACAAGAATAGATAATATAAGTAAAAAATTTATCAAAATACTAAATCAAATTATAAATGAGTATTTGCTTGATCTTCGCTTTGTGTGCAATCCATCCATACCATCAAAAGGCATAGGCTCATACAAATATGGATTTAATCTTGTTTGCATACGTTAATGTAAAGGGACACAATTGGTCATCACGATACAGTTTACTAATCGCTATTGTTACCTCCCTTTTAGCGTGTTGAATCTTTTTGATTAAACCACTAGGGAACTTAAGGGAGCTTCAATTATGTACAAAGAAAAAATAATAACTGTTCTTTATAAACATTACGTAGTAGATTTATGGCGTACTGTTAAGAGTATGGGCAGATAATTGTGGTGAAAACTAATATTTTAGTCAATTGTTAATCTTATACAAGCGCAAATACTTAACTGTTTCATGTCTTCACCAATATTTAATATATGCAAGTTATGTTGCTACATAGAATTTATTCTATTGAATACTGTACCCCCTTTTTTTTTACAATTTAAATTGATGTGATGTAAATATTGTAATAACCTCAACTAAACACAGACCTCCCCGGTTTTAAATTTGAGCATGGTCGTAAAATTTTTTTTTACATATGTTTTCCCAACGGTCAGGGCCGGTCTTAGGCCGATTGTTCCGAATAGGGCCCCGCGACTGGCAGGGGCCCCGCAATAATACATTTAATTAATTGTAATTGTTTTTTTTGTAAAAAAAAATAAATTAGAAGAGGGTGCCTCGCAGTCATCCGTTAAATTGGGCCACTCATTTCGTAAGGCGGGCCCTGCAAACGGTGGTATTGGTACTCCGATGGATGCGGGGAAATGGTACGCAGGGGGTCGCAGCGACTTTTGATTTCGTTCAAAACAACCAAGAATTTGAAAAAGCTTGCTGTGTGACTCATCACCAAAACCCCGTGTAGAAGTATCGCGTTAGAAAGTATTGCATTATGAACATGAGAACATTTATTCTCAAACTTACATCTGAGAGGTACCTGCTAACATACTTCCCAACACTTCGGGGGAATAGTCGCGTAAAAAGGTTTGAATGCATGTTGAAAGACCCCTATGGGGGTATCCTTTGTCTTGTATCTAGAAGTATGAGGGCCGACTCAGTGATGACCCGTATTTCTATTTGTGTGTCTGCCACACATTGTCTCACCAGTAATTAGACGTACGACACAGGACGATAATCAATTCGACAAGTCTTGTGTAACAAAAACGATATATATTTATTTAACACAAAGGCACCAGTCCGTAACAGGGATCTGGTGGCTGTTAAATCATATAGCAAAGGTAATCCAAAATGCCGCAAAAATAATAATCCAATATAAATTAATGAATTGTAGGGCGTTTTCTCTCTCTATTTCTCTCTCTCTCTCTCATTCAGAGACACATAAATCGACTCTCTTCTCACAGACGACTCAGTCCAATCGACTGGTCGCTACCAGGACCCTCAGTCGAATGTCCAGAAAAACTATCTTTCTTTACTCACACACTTTCTTACATGTGACCCCTAGCCAATCAATTATCTACGCTCCTTGGATGGATAGATGGATGGATGGATGGATAGATGGATGGATGGATAGATGGATAGATGGATGGATGGATAAATGGATGGATGGATTGATGGATGGGTGGATGGATCGATGGATTGATGGATTGATGGATGGGTGGATGGATGGATAGATAATGGATAGATAGATAGATAGATAGATAGATAAGTAGTTCTGAGTAGTAAGTAGTTCTAAATAGATTTATAATGTACTTCCTAACCATGCTGTTTGACATACATCAAAAAAGTGTCTCTCTATAGTACTGTGTAGGCATATCGTGCTAGCGAATGTCTATCTGGAAACATTCAAATATCTAACAGCTACAGTGGTTCTCATACTTTTGCGCCCCAGTACAAAAATATTGTACTTGTTTTAACGATGCACCGATAAAGAAAGAAAGAATAAAGGAAAAGGTCAAATTGATGGTCCTCTGTCTCATAATAAACATCGTACACCTGTCACTCAGTGTCTAGACACGGGAGATCTGCAAATGCACACAAATGTACACGATATCGTGATGGTAAAATTCAGAAATTTTTATGACGCTGAGATAAGTATAATACATGTATATAATACGCTCAAAAAGAAAAAAAAAAAAAAAGATTTAAAAAAGCGACGCATTAGGTCGTGACCAATGTTCCCTCATACTACACGTACGATCGCTCACTTCGACGGACGAAATCGCTTAAATCGTTCACAAATTTTGGCCTCAAACAAAAATGTCGCACAAAGATAAACATTTTTTTGCTCACTTCATACCACACTTTTATTATTCTAATGTTAACGCCCAGCAGGGTGTGTAATAAAATAACATGTTGCAAATTCATTATATAATTATTCAGGGATAATGTAATTATTCAGGGATAATGTAATTATTCAGGGATAATGTAATTATTCAGGGGATTTCCTTCCTCTATCCCCGGCAACATTTCGTCACAGCGTGAGTCGGTAAAGTTGATTATCTCCTCTCAATTGTTATAATGAAATCACCAACGGGGGTGGGGAGGGGTGGGGGGAGGGACGGTTTTCAACGGTAATTTTATTGTCAAAACTAGTAATGAAAATGTTTGCGAATTTCGCGAAATGATAATACAATCGCATGAATTCGTTGTTGACATATCATTTACAATCGAATCACGCGTTCATCAATCATGTCATATCATTTACAATCCAATCACGCGTTCATCAATCATGTCATATCATTTACAATCCAATCACGCGTTCATCAATCATGTCATATCATTTACAATCCAATCACGCGTTCATCAATCATGTCATATCATTTACAATCGAATCACGCGTTCATCATTCATGTCATATCATTTGCAATCCATCCATCCATCCATCAATCCGTCCATCCATCAATCCATCCATCCATCCATCCATCAACCCATCCATCCATCCAATGATCCATCAATCCATCCATCCATCCATTGATCTATCAATCCATCCATCCAATGGTCTATTGACAGCACTCAGTCTACTTGACACTATTCAAGGTATGAAAAGAATGTCACGTTCAGGTGTAGCCTGAAGCACATACATGTATTCTGTTTTTTTTTTAAACTTACTTTTATTCCCCCCCCCCCCCTTGCCCAAAAGTGTTTTATCCCGCCCCATCACTGAAGGCTGCACTGGTGATACTTGACTGATAGATACCTATTGATATCATGACGACACAACAGGGTGAATCTCTCACTTTGAGGGGCTATGACATTTTATATGTGCGTGCGGTTAGATGTATTGTTATGTTACAGAATCAAACTATACAGTTTGGTATGATCATATTTAGATAGAAACGATGTATCGATACATGTATATAATAAGGGAATTACAACGTAAGACTGGTTTATTTAAACAGATAGATGAAAATATCATATATTTAACGACATATAGATAGAGGTGTTTATTGATAAATTTAACGACAAATAGATAAGGATGTTTATTGATAAATTTAACGAATATAGATAGAGATGTTTATTGATAACTTTAACGACAAATAGATAGAGATGTTTATTGATAAATTTAACGAATATAGATAGAGATGTTTATTGATAAATTTAACGACATATAAGATAGAGATGTTTATTGATACAGAGTAGCTCTTATTGTAGACAACCATAAATGGATTTAGTTAAATATTCATGTACCGTTAATTCAAAATACTATATGATAACATAACTTATATTTGAAGGTGATGGTTTGAATTAGTTTTATGTCTAAAATATTTATTTTTTCAGTTGTGAATTCTGGATTATTATTATTTATTATTGGTAGGTATGTCATTGAGTTAGATTTTTTTTATATTAACCCATTTAAACATAATTTCTAACCGGGACGGATAACTGATTGAATCACAAGTTCCGGCCGGATAATCATTTGATTATTTTGTGATTTAAATCTGACTGAAGCTCAAAGTCACTGAATCCATGCGTTAAATCAAAGCGAATTCAAGAAAAGTCGGTGGGCCTGATTAACTGACCTAATGGTCCGATTCTGTCTCGCAGGCCGTACTTTAGTGACCCACTGATTCAGAAATATGCGGGAGTTAAGAGAAGACGTCGAAATGAGTGATTGTCCTTCTGTTATTGTTGTTGTTGTGTGTGTGCTCCCAATCCCGATGTCGATTCGAAATAAAATACAAATATTATTAGGACATAGGTGGATCTTCTACAGGGGTGGATCTTCTACAGGGGTGGATCTTCTACAGGGGTGGATCTTCTACAGGGGTGGATATTCTACTGGGGGCGGATATTCTACAGGGGTGGATATTCTACAGAAATGGATATTCTACAGGGGTGGATATTCTACAGGGGTAGATCTTTTACAGGGGTGGATCTTCTACAGAGGTGAATCTTTTACAGAGGTGAATATTCTGTCATTACTATTTCTAAGATATTTTTAGGAGTCAGCTTTATAAAAAAAAAAAGAACATCAACTCTGGTTTACTTTAACTTAGATAAGAAAGTTTCCTCTTTTTATCTTTCTTTCGAAACTCGGCGATTCATTGGGTGCAGTGGAAGTCAGAGCAGGTTATGCATGTACGCCTTGGGCGAGTGTCACGTGATGCACAGAGAGGCGTATCTGTAGGCGCGTGCTATTCTTTAATGATTTTATGCGCATAATTTTTTGTTTTGGCGTGCCGTATATTCGCCACCACTAGTGTAGGCTATACCCCCACTTCCCAGCTGTCGACAGGCATATTAAGCACATGACAAGGAGATTGATTGAAAGCACGGGTTGTTTTTCCCTTTTTTTCTTTCCCCTTAACAAAAAAAAAAAAGGTATAGTTTTGTGACACTCATCAGGCTCAGGTCCACCAACAGAAATTTCCGGCCCCTGGGCAGGGCTGTCACGGCCCCCACCCCCGTGCTGATAATAATATTTTCAAAAGTTGATTGGCCAGCTCAGTCCGGGACCCTAAAACTCGCCGGGCCCCTGGCCATTTGACCCCCCCGCCCCTGCCTCCTGCCCCCCCTCTCGTCGGCACTGATCAGGCTTATTACCTGGGGGGGGGGCAATTATCTCAGTTGTATCCCTCCCCTCCCAATTGCCGCCACTGGGGAAACCTTTCGAATGTGCCCCCTTCTGAGCATGTCATCGTAGAAGCCATACCGGCAGATATAGCAGACGAGATTGTGTACCCACATGGGTCGATGCAGCCGGTGTGTGGAGAGAGTGGAAGACTATTTGTCCGCAGTGTGTCCACAGCACAAGACCAAAGGTCATAACCGCAAACTAAATAACAAAAATTGATCTTATGAAGTGGCTGGCTAAACAATTACCGACTTGCAAGTCGACGTGAAAGCTAATTAGCTCCTCTTGTCTAACATCGTTATAGTAACTAACCTAGTGTGAGGGCTGTATTGATCTGTTAAGTCCCCTGTAAGGAAGAGATGTTTATCCCTTAGATCCTATAAACCACTGTGGGACTGTTTTTGCAGTGCCCTTCTCTCAACTCCACCATAGTGCAAAGACCATGGTTGCACTATGGGACAACACGAAGGGAACTTAAACGATGACCATGAAATAATTTCAACGGTTCTCACCTAAGATCGATGCCGGAACCCTCCCGTCCACTGTCGAGCGCTTTACCTCACAATCACCCTTTGCTGTATCAATGGGAAAGGTTAATCGGTAATATATGAGCTCAATCGATGTTATTACATATATTATGCATATGCCATAATCAAGAGACATGCATATTCATTTGAAAAGTGTTTTTATGTACCAACTGTGGTCTGCTGAAATAATTTCAACACATTAAAAGAATCAACTGTGGCCAAGTGCTGTGATAGATCACTGATATCGGCAGACCTAGAAAGTTGAGTAATTGATTTAATGCACATTATTTATGTTTGTTGAATGTTGAATTTGTTAAACTGTTGATTCTATTAGATTTCTCTGATAATTAATTGTGTAGGGTATAACACTGTCGATTGTGTAGAGTATAACACTGTATATTGTGTAGAGTATAACACTGTGAATTGTGTAGAGTATAACACTGTGAATTGTGTAGAGTATAACACTGTATATTTAAGATATTGACGTAATTTGACTTTCTTTATTGATACTATTTCCGTTTAGATTGTGCTGTTTAGTAATGTTTAATATTGATGAATATAGTTAAAGATTTTTTCCCCCTTTTTTCTGTCCTTTAATTAGTCGGTTAAAATTTTGTATTTTCCTGATTAGAAGATTTCATATTCCTGATTAAAATTTTGTGATTTCCTGTCATTTTTCCCTTTCAGTAGGATTCCGAGATGTTGATTTTATTTGTCGTTTATGAATATTTTATTTTTTCAAACATTATATTAAAAATTTAAAGTTTTATGTGCATTGATTACACATATAAATGATACCATATTATTTTGATAAGTAACTTAGGGCTTAGATAATAATATAAAGTGTTTTACATAGACGCATATTGTAAAGTTTTCAATAGACACACTTTTTGAAAGTTGTTGATAGTTTGTAAACATGGAGGGTAAAGAAGAAAGTGCACAGTTACAGGATCTGTGGGGACAAATATGGAATACAAGGAG
>JAGDYQ010000028.1:2523854-2537993 GCA_021962125.1 Bulinus truncatus | reverse complement strand
TTTAATACATTTTTAGTATGAATTTATGCCCTTCTAATTGATAACAAGGTTTTAAATTTAATATTTCACTGTAGACCTAATGGACGAAAGTCATGGTCAGTCTACTCATAGCTCTGGAGCGACCTCTTCAGTCAGAAGAAAATAAAAGGAAGGTTTTTATGTGAATATTGAAATTCAGTTGACCCCTGGTCAGTGCAGGGTCACAGCCAGAATGAAATGCCCAAAACTCGAAATGACTCTGCCGCAGCCTGTTCCATGTTGAAGACCTTCAAGTCCGGATTGACAGCCATTGGTTGTAAAGAATCAGACTATTACAAGTTGTACGCTGTTGTCTGTGAGAAACAAAATGTTCCATGTAGTCTAGAACTAACTACAGGTAAGACAGAGAGCATGTCTGTCGTTAGGTCCACATTATAACCATGTCATGGTGTATGCTATATATTAAACTTGCAAAATACATTTTTTTCTATTTTTCTGTGATGAAAGCACACAAACTCTTGTCTCTGATGGGAGATTTGATTTTAGACAATTTAACCATTTAGTTATTTCAACAATTTTTACTCCCGCTATATTGCTCATTCCTCGTACTTGTGACTGTACTTGATCGACTGTACTAGATCGAATGTACTGGATCGACTGTACTGGACCGACTGTACTAGACCGACTTTACTGGATCGACTGTACTAGATTGACTGTACTGGATCGACTGTACTAGACCGACTGTACTAGACCGACTGTACTAAATCGACTGTACTAAATTGACTGTACTAGATTGACTGTACTAGATTGACTGTACTAGATTGACTGTACTAGATTGACTGTACTAGATTGACTGTACTAGACTGACTGTACTAGACTGACTGTACTAGACCGACTGTACTAGACTTACTGTACTAGATTGACTGTACTAAATTGACTGTACTAGACTGACTGTACTAGATTGACTGTACTAGATTGACTGTACTAAACTGACTGTACTAAATTGACTGTACTAGATTGACTGTACTAGATTGACTGTACTAGACTGACTGTACTAGATTGACTGTACTAGATTGACTGTACTAGACTGACTGTACTAGATTGACTGTACTAAATTGACTGTACTAGATTGACTGTACTAGATTGATGTACTAGATTGACTGTACTAGATTGACTGTACTAAATTGACTGTATAGACCAACTTACTAGATTGACTGTACTAGATTGACAGTACTAGATTGACTGTACTAAATTGACTGTTCTAAATTGACTGTACTAGACTGACTGTACTAGACTGACTGTACTAGACTAAATGTACTAGATTGACTGTACTAGACTGGCAGTACTAAATTGACTGTACTAGATTGACTGTACTAATTTGACTGTACTATATTGACTGTACTAGATTGACTGTACTAGATTGACTGTACTAGACCGACTGTACTAGACCGACTGTACTAGATTGACTGTACTAGATTGACTGTACTAGACCGACTGTACTAGATTGACTGTACTAGATTGACTGTACTAGAATGACTTTACTAGACCGTATGTACTAAATTGACTGTACTAGATTGACTGTACTAGACCGACTGTACTAGATTGACTGTACTAGATTGACTGTACTAGATTGACTGTACTAGATTGACTGTACTAGATTGACTGTACTAGACCGACTGTACTAGATTGACTGTACTAGATTGACTGTACTAGACCGACTGTACTAGATTGACTGTACTAGACCGACTGTACTAGATTGACTGTACTAGATTGACTGTACTAGATTGACTGTACTAGATTGACTGTACTAGACCGACTGTACTAGATTGACTGTACTAGATTGACTGTACTAGACCGACTGTACTAGATTGACTGTACTAGATTGACTGTACTAGACTGACTGTACTAGACTGACTGTACTAGATTGACTGTACTAGATTGACTGTACTAGATTGACTGTACTAGATTGACTGTACTAGATTGACTGTACTAGACCGACTGTACTAGATTGACTGTACTAGATTGACTGTACTAGATTGACTGTACTAGACCGACTGTACTAGATTGACTGTACTAGATTGACTGTACTAGATTGACTGTACTAGACCGACTGTACTAGATTGACTGTACTAGATTGACTGTACTAGATTGACTGTACTAGATTGACTGTACTAGATTGACTGTACTAGACCGACTGTACTAGATTGACTGTACTAGACTGACTGTACTAGATTGACTGTACTAGATTGACTGTACTAGATTGACTGTACTAGACCGACTGTACTAGATTGACTGTACTAGATTGACTGTACTAGATTGACTGTACTAGACCGACTGTACTAGATTGACTGTACTAGATTGACTGTACTAGATTGACTGTACTAGATTGACTGTACTAGATTGACTGTACTAGATTGACTGTACTAGATTGACTGTACTAGATTGACTGTACTAGACCGACTGTACTAGATTGACTGTACTAGATTGACTGTACTAGACCGACTGTACTAGATTGACTGTACTAGATTGACTGTACTAGACCGACTGTACTAGATTGACTGTACTAGATCGACTGTACTAGATTGACTGTACTAGATTGACTGTACTAGATTGACTGTACTAAATTGACTGTACTAGATTGACTGTACTAGACCGACTGTACTAGATTGACTGTACTAGATTGACTGTACTAGACCGACTGTACTAGATTGACTGTACTAGATTGACTGTACTAGACTGACTGTACTAGATTGACTGTACAAAATTGACTGTACTAAATTGACTGTACTAGACCAACTATACTAGATTGACTGTACTAAATTGACTGTACTAGACCGACTGTACTAGATTGACTGTACTAAATTGACTGTACTAGGCCGACTGTACTAGATTGACTTTACTAGATTGACTGTACTAGATTGACTTTACTAGATTGACTGTACTAAATTGACTGTACTAAATTGACTGTACTAGATTGACTGTACTAGACCGACTGTACTAGATTGACTGTACTAGATTGACTGTACTAGACCGACTGTACTAGATTGACAGTACTAGATTGACTGTACTAAACCGACTGTACTCGATTGACTGTACTAGACCGACTGTACTAGATTGACTGTACTAGATTGACTGTACTAGACCAACTGTACTAGATTGACTGTACTAGATTGACTGTACTAAATTGACTGTACTAAATTGACTGTACTGGACCAACTAAACTAGATTGACTGTACTAAATTGACTGTACTAGACCGACTGTACTATACCTAAAGTATTAGATTGACTGTACTAGATTGACTGTACTAGATTGACTGTACTAGATCGACTGTACTAGATTGACTGTACTAGATTGACTGTACTAGATTGACTGTACTAGATTGACTGTACTAGACCGACTGTACTAGATTGACTGTACTAGACCGACTGTACTAGATTGACTGTACTAGATTGACTGTACTAGATTGACTGTACTAGATTGACTGTACTAGATTGACTGTACTAGATTGACTGTACTAGATTGACTGTACTAGATTGACTGTACTAGATTGACTGTACTAGACCGACTGTACTAGATTGACTGTACTAGATTGACTGTACTAGATTGACTGTACTAGATTGACTGTACTAGATTGACTGTACTAGATTGACTGTACTTAGATTGACTGTACTAGATTGACTGTACTAAATTGACTGTACTAGATTAACTGTACTAGATTGACTGTTCTAGATTGACTGTTCTAGACCGACTGTACTAGATTGACTGTACTAGATTGACTGTACTAGACCGACTGTACTAGATTGACTGTACTAGATTGACTGTACTAAATTGACTGTACTAAATTGACTGTACTAGATTGACTGTACTAGATTGACTGTACTAGACCGACTGTACTAGATTGACTGTACTAGATTGACTGTACTAGACCGACTGTACTAGATTGACTGTACTAGATTGACTGTACTAGATTGACTTTACTAGATTGACTGTACTAAATTGACTGTACTAAATTGACTGTACTAGATTGAGTGTACTAGACCAACTATACTAGAATGACTGTACTAAATTGACTGTACTAGACCGACTGTACTAGATTGACAGTACTAGATTGACTGTACTAAACCGACTGTACTCGATTGACTGTACTAGACCGACTGTACTAGATTGACTGTACTAGACCAACTGTACTAGATTGACTGTACTAGATTGACTGTACTAAATTGACTGTACTAAATTGACTGTACTGGACCAACTAAACTAGATTGACTGTACTAAATTGACTGTACTAGACCGACTGTACTATACCTAAAGTATTAGATCGACTGTACTAGATTGACTGTACTAGATTGACTGCACTAGATCGACTGTACTAGATTGACTGTTAAAGATTGACTGTACTAAATTGATTGTACTAGATTGACTGTACTAGACTGACAGTACTAGATTGACTGTACTGGATTGACTGTACTAAATTGACTGTACTAAATTGACTGTACTAGACCAACTATACTAGATTGACTGTACTAGACCGACTGTACTAGATTGACTGTACTAGATTAACTGTACTAGACTGACTGTACTAGATTGACTGTACTAAATTGACTGTACTAAATTGACTGTACTAGACCAACTATACTAGATTGACTATACTAAATTGACTGTACTAGACCGACTGTGCTAGATTGACTGTACTAAATTGGCTGTACTAGACCGAGTGTACTAGATTGACTTTACTAGATTGACTTTACTAAATTGACTGTACTAGATTGACTGAACTAGACCGACTGTACTCGATTGACTGTAGTCGATTGACTGTACTAGACCGACTGTACTAGATTGACTGTACTAGATTGACTGTACTAGATTGACTGTACTAGATTGACTGTACTAGATTGACTGTACTAGATTGACTGTACTAAATTGACTGTACTAAATTGACTGTACTAGACCAACTATACCAGATTGACTATACTAAATTGACTGTACTAGACCGACTGTACTAGATTGACTGTACTAAATTGGCTGTACTAGACCGACTGTACTAGATTGACTTTACTAGATTGACTGTACTAGATTTACTGTACTAGATTGACTGTACTAAATTGACTGTACTAGATTGACTGTTTTAGACCGACTGTACTGGATTTACTGTACTAGATTGACTGTACTAGATTGAATGCACTAGACCGACTGTACTAGACCGACTGTACTAGATTTACTGTACTAGATCGACTGTACTAGATTGACTGTACTAGATTGACTGTACTTGACCGACTGTACTAGATTGACTGTTTTAGATTGACTGTACTAAATTGACTGTACTAGTTTGACTGTACTAAATTGACTGTACTAGATTGACTGTACTAGATTGACTGTACTAGATTGACTGTACTAGACCGACTGTACCAAATTGACTTTACTTGATCGACTGTACTAAATTGACTGTATTAGATTGACTGTACTAGATTGACTTTACTAAATTGACTGTACTAGACTGACTGTACTAGATTGACTGTACTAAATTGACTGTACTAAATTGACTGTACTAGACCAACTATACTAGATTGACTGTACTAAATTGACTGCACTAGATTGACTTTACTATATTGACTGTACTAGATTGACTTTACTAGATTGACTGTACTAAATTGACTGTACTAAATTGACTGTAGTAGATTGACTGTACTAGACCGACTGTACTAGATTGACTGTTCTAGATTGACTGTACTAGATTGACTGTACTAGATTGACTGTACTAGACTGACTGTACTAGATTGACTGTACTAGATTGACTGTACTAGACCGCCTTTACTAGATTGACTGTACTAGATTGACTGTACTAGACTGACTGTACTAAATTGACTGTACTAAATTGACTGTACTAGACCAACTATACTAGATTGACTGTACTAAATTGACTGCACTAGATTGACTTTACTATATTGACTGTACTAGACTGACTGTACTAGATTGACTGTACTAGATTGACTGTACTAGACCGCCTTTACTAGATTGACTGTACTAGATTGACTGTACTAGACTGACTGTACTAAATTGACTGTACTAAATTGACTGTACTAGACCAACTATACTAGATTGACTGTACTAAATTGACTGCACTAGATTGACTTTACTATATTGACTGTACTAGATTGACTTTACTAGATTGACTGTACTAAATTGACTGTACTAAATTGACTGTAGTAGATTGACTGTACTAGACCGACTGTACTAGATTGACTGTACTAGATTGACTGTACTAGATTGACTATACTAGATTGGCTGTACTAGACTGACTGTACTAGATTGACTGTACTAAATTGACTGTACTAAATTGACTGTACTAGACCAACTATACTAGATTGACTATACTAAATTGACTGTACTAGACCGACTGTACTAGATTAACTGTACTAAATTGGCTGTACTAGACCGAGTGTACTAGATTGACTTTACTAGATTGACTGTACTAGATTGACTTTACTAGATTGACTGTACTAAATTGACTGTACTAAATTGACTGCACTAAATTGACTGTACTAAATTGACTGTACTAGATTGACTGTACTTGACCGACTGTACTAGATTGACTGTACTAGATTGACTGCACTAGACCGACTGTACTATACCTAAAGTATTAGATTGACTGTACTAGATTGACTGTACTAAATTGACTGTACTAGACCAACTATACTAGATTGACTGTACTAAATTGACTGTACTAGACCGACTGTACTAGATTGACTGTACTAAATTGACTGTACTAGGCCGACTGTACTAGATTGACTTTACTAGATTGACTGTACTAGATTGACTTTACTAGATTGACTGTACTAAATTGACTGTACTAAATTGACTGTACTAGATTGAGTGTACTAGACCAACTATACTAGAATGACTGTACTAAATTGACTGTACTAGACCGACTGTACTAGATTGACAGTACTAGATTGACTGTACTAAACCGACTGTACTCGATTGACTGTACTAGACCGACTGTACTAGATTGACTGTACTAGACCAACTGTACTAGATTGACTGTACTAGATTGACTGTACTAAATTGACTGTACTAAATTGACTGTACTGGACCAACTAAACTAGATTGACTGTACTAAATTGACTGTACTAGACCGACTGTACTATACCTAAAGTATTAGATTGACTGTACTAGATTGACTGTACTAGATTGACTGCACTAGATCGACTGTACTAGATTGACTGTTATAGATTGACTGTACTAAATTGACTGTACTAGATTGACTGTACTAGACTGACAGTACTAGATTGACTGTACTGGATTGACTGTACTAGGTTGACTGTACTAGATTGACTGTACTAGATTGACTGTACTAGATTGACTGTACTAGATTGACTGTACTAGATTGACTGTACTAGATTGACTGTACTAGACCGACTGTACTAGACCGACTGTACTAGACCGACTGTACTAGATTGACTTTACTAGATTGACTGTACTAGATTGACTGTACTAGATTGACTGTACTAGATTGACTGTACTAGATTGACTGTATTTAAATTGACTGTACTAGATTGACTGTACTAAATTGACTGTACTAGATTAACTGAACTAGATTGACTGTTCTAGATTGACTGTTCTAGACCGACTGTACTAGATTGACTGTACTAGATTGACTGTACTAGACCGACTGTACTAGATTGACAGTACTAGATTGACTGTACTAAACCGACTGTACTCGATTGACTGTACTAGACCGACTGTACTAGATTGACTGTACTAGATTGACTGTACTAGATTGACTGTACTAGATTGACTGTACTAGATTGACTGTACTAGATTGACTGTACTAGATTGACTGTACTAGATTGACTGTACTAAATTGACTGTACTAAATTGACTGTACTAGATTGACTGTACTAGACCAACTATACTAGATTGACTGTACTAAATTGACTGTACTAGACTGACTGTACTAGATTGACAGTACTAGATTGACTGTACTAAACCGACTGTACTAGATTGACTGTACTAGACCGACTGTACTAGATTGACTGTACTAGACCAACTGTACTAGATTGACTGTACTAGATTGACTGTACTAAATTGACTGTACTAAATTGACTGTACTGGACCAACTAAACTAGATTGACTGTACTAAATTGACTGTACTAGACCGACTGTACTATACCTAAAGTATTAGATTGACTGTACTAGATTGACTGTACTAGATTGACTGCACTAGATCGACTGTACTAGATTGACTGTTATAGATTGACTGTACTAAATTGACTGTACTAGATTGACTGTACTAGACTGACAGTACTAGATTGACTGTACTAGATTGACTGTACTAGATTGACTGTACTAAATTGACTGTACTAGACCGACTGTACTAGATTGACTGTACTAGACCGACTGTACTAGATTGACTGTACTAGATTGACTGTACTAGACTGACTGTACTAGATTGACTGTACTAAATTGACTGTACTAAATTGACTGTACTAGACCAACTATACTAGATTGACTATACTAAATTGACTGTACTAGACCGACTGTACTAGATTGACTGTACTAAATTGGCTGTACTAGACCGAGTGTACTAGATTGACTTTACTAGATTGACTTTACTAGATTGACTGTACTAGATTGACTGTACTAGATTGACTGTACTAAATTGACTGTACTAGATTGACTGTACTAGACCGACTGTACTAGATTGACTGTACTAGATTGACTGTACTAGATTGACTGTACTAGATTGACTGTACTAAATTGACTGTACTAAATTGACTGTACTAGACCAACTATACCAGATTGACTATACTAAATTGACTGTACTAGACCGACTGTACTAGATTGACTGTACTAAATTGGCTGTACTAGACCGACTGTACTAGATTGACTTTACTAGATTGACTGTACTAGATTTACTGTACTAGATTGACTGTACTAAATTGACTGTACTAGATTGACTGTTTTAGACCGACTGTACTGGATTGACTGTACTAGATTGACTGTACTAGATTGAATGTACTAGACCGACTGTACTAGACCGACTGTACTAGATTTACTGTACTAGATCGACTGTACTAGATTGACTGTACTAGATTGACTGTACTTGACCGACTGTACTAGATTGACTGTTTTAGATTGACTGTACTAAATTGACTGTACTAGTTTGACTGTACTAAATTGACTGTACTAGATTGACTGTACTAGATTGACTGTACTAGATTGACTGTACTAGACCGACTGTACCAAATTGACTTTACTTGATCGACTGTACTAAATTGACTGTATTAGATTGACTGTACTAGATTGACTGTACTAGACCGAGTGTACTAAATTGACTGTACTAAATTTACTGTACTAGACCGACTGTACTAGATTGACTGTACTAGATTGACTTTACTAAATTGACTGTACTAGACTGACTGTACTAGATTGACTGTACTAAATTGACTGTACTAAATTGACTGTACTAGACCAACTATACTAGATTGACTGTACTAAATTGACTGCACTAGATTGACTTTACTATATTGACTGTACTAGATTGACTTTACTAGATTGACTGTACTAAATTGACTGTACTAAATTGACTGTAGTAGATTGACTGTACTAGACCGACTGTACTAGATTGACTGTTCTAGATTGACTGTACTAGATTGACTGTACTAGATTGACTGTACTAGACTGACTGTACTAGATTGACTGTACTAGATTGACTGTACTAGACCGCCTTTACTAGATTGACTGTACTAGATTGACTGTACTAGACTGACTGTACTAAATTGACTGTACTAAATTGACTGTACTAGACCAACTATACTAGATTGACTGTACTAAATTGACTGCACTAGATTGACTTTACTATATTGACTGTACTAGACTGACTGTACTAGATTGACTGTACTAGATTGACTGTACTAGACCGCCTTTACTAGATTGACTGTACTAGATTGACTGTACTAGACTGACTGTACTAGACCGACTGTACTAGATTGACTGTACTAGATTGACTGTACTAGATTGACTATACTAGATTGGCTGTACTAGACTGACTGTACTAGATTGACTGTACTAGATTGACTGTACTAGACCGCCTTTACTAGATTGACTGTACTAGATTGACTGTACTAGACTGACTGTACTAGACCGACTGTACTAGATTGACTGTACTAGATTGACTGTACTAGATTGACTATACTAGATTGGCTGTACTAGACTGACTGTACTAGATTGACTGTACTAAATTGACTGTACTAAATTGACTGTACTAGACCAACTATACTAGATTGACTATACTAAATTGACTGTACTAGACCGACTGTACTAGATTGACTGTACTAGATTAACTGTACTAAATTGGCTGTACTAGACCGAGTGTACTAGATTGACTTTACTAGATTGACTTTACTAGATTGACTGTACTAGATTGACTGTACTAGATTGACTGTACTAAATTGACTGTACTAAATTGACTGTACTAAATTGACTGTACTAGATTGACTGTACTAGACCGACTGTACTAGATTGACTGTACTAGATTGACTGTACTAGACCGACTGTACTAGATTGACTGTACTAGATTGACTGTACTAGATTGACTGTACTAAATTGACTGTACTAGACCAACTATACTAGATTGACTGTACTAAATTGACTGTACTAGACCGACTGTACTAGATTGACTGTACTAAATTGACTGTACTAGGCCGACTGTACTAGATTGACTTTACTAGATTGACTGTACTAGATTGACTGTACTAGATTGACTGTACTAAATTGACTGTACTAGATTGACTGTACTAGATTGACTGTACTAGACCGACTGTACTAGATTGACTGTACTAGATTGACTGTACTAGACCGACTGTACTAGATTGACAGTACTAGATTGACTGTACTAAACCGACTGTACTCGATTGACTGTACTAGACCGACTGTACTAGATTGACTGTACTAGACCAACTGTACTAGATTGACTGTACTAGATTGACTGTACTAAATTGACTGTACTAAATTGACTGTACTGGACCAACTAAACTAGATTGACTGTACTAATTGACTGTACTAGACCGACTGTACTATACCTAAAGTATTAGATTGACTGTACTAGATTGACTGTACTAGATTGACTGCACTAGATCGACTGTACTAGATTGACTGTTAAAGATTGACTGTACTAAATTGACTGTACTAGATTGACTGTACTAGACTGACAGTACTAGATTGACTGTACTGGATTGACTGTACTAGGTTGACTGTACTAGATTGACTGTACTAGATTGACTGTACTAGATTGACTGTACTAGATTGACTGTACTAGATTGACTGTACTAGATTGACTGTACTAGATTGACTGTACTAGACCGACTGTACTAGATTGACTGTACTAGACTGACTGTACTAGATTGACTGTACTAGATTGACTGTACTAGACCGACTGTACTAGATGGACTGTACTATACCTAAAGTATTAGATTGACTGTACTAGATTGACTGTACTAGATTGATTGTACTAGACCGACTGTACTAGATCGACTGTACTAGATTGAATGTACTAGACCGACTGTACTAGATTGACTGTACTAGATTGACTGTACTAGACCGACTGTACTAGATTGACTGTACTAAACCGACTGTACTGGACCGACTGTACTAGACCGACTGTACTAGACCGACTGTACTAGATTGACTGTACTAGATTGACTGTACTAGATTGACTGTACTAGATTGACTGTACTAGATTGACTGTACTAAATTGACTGTACTAAATTGACTGTACTGGACCAACTAAACTAGATTGACTGTACTAAATTGACTGTACTAGACCGACTGTACTATACCTAAAGTATTAGATTGACTGTACTAGATTGACTGTACTAGATTGACTGCACTAGATCGACTGTACTAGATTGACTGTTATAGATTGACTGTACTAAATTGACTGTACTAGATTGACTGGTACTAGACCGACTGTACTAGATTGACTGTACTAGATTGACTGTACTAGATTGACTGTACTAGATTGACTGTACTAGATTGACTGTACTAGATTGACTGTACTAGATTAACTGTACTAGATTGACTGTTCTAGATTGACTGTTCTAGACCGACTGTACTAGATTGACTGTACTAGATTGACTGTACTAGACCGACAGTACTAGATTGACTGTACTAAATTGACTGTACTAAATTGACTGTACTAAATTGACTGTACTAAATTGACTGTACTAGATTGACTGTACTTGACCGACTGTACTATACCTAAAGTATTAGATTGACTGTACTAGATTGACTGTACTAAATTGACTGTACTAGACCAACTATACTAGATTGACTGTACTAAATTGACTGTACTAGACCGACTGTACTAGATTGACTGTACTAGACCGACTGTACTAAATTAATTGTACTAGACCGACTGTACTAGATTGACTGTACTAGATTGACTGTACTAGATTGACTGTACTAGATTGACTGTACTAGACTGACTGTACCAGATTTACTGTACCAGATCGACTGTACCAGATTGACTGTACTAGATTGACTGTACTTGACCGACTGTACTAGATTGACTGTTTTAGATTGACTGTACTAAATTGACTGTACTAGGCCGACTGTACTAGATTGACTTTACTAGATTGACTGTACTAGATTGACTTTACTAGATTGACTGTACTAAATTGACTGTACTAAATTGACTGTACTAGATTGACTGTACTAGATTGACTGTACTAAATTGACTGTACTAGATTGACTGTACTAGACTGACTGTACTAGATTGACTGTACTAGATTGACTGTACTAGATTGACTGTACTAGACTGACTGTACTAGATTTACTGTACTAGATCGACTGTACTAGATTGACTGTACTAGATTGACTGTACTTGACCGACTGTACTAGATTGACTGTACTAGATTGACTGTACTAAATCGACTGTACTAGTTTGACTGTACTAAATTGACTGTGCTAAATTGACTGTAGTAGATTGACTGTACTAGATTGACTGTACTAAATTGACTGTACTAAATTGACTGTACTAGATTGACTGTACTAGATTGACTGTACTAGATTGACTGTACTAGATTGACTGTACTAGACCGACTGTACCAAATTGACTGTACTTGATCGACTGTACTAGATTGACTGTATTAGATTGACTGTACTAGATTGACTGTACTAGACCGAGTGTACTAAATTGACTGTACTAAATTTACTGTACTAGACCGACTGTACTAGATTGACTGTACTAGATTGACTTTACTAAATTGACTGTACTAGACTGACTGTACTAGACCGACTGTACTAGATTGACTGTACTAGATTGACTGTACTAGATTGACTGTACTAGACCGACTGTACTAGATTGACTGTACTAGATTGACAGTACTAGACCGACTGTACTAGATTGACTCTACTAGATTAACTGTACTAGACTGACTGTACTAGATTGACTGTACTAAATTGACTGTACTAAATTGACTGTACTAGACCAACTATACTAGATTGACTGTACTAGACCGACTGTACTAGATTGACTGTACTAGATTAACTGTACTAGACTGACTGTACTAGATTGACTGTACTAAATTGACTGTACTAAATTGACTGTACTAGACCAACTATACTAGATTGACTATACTAAATTGACTGTACTAGACCGACTGTGCTAGATTGACTGTACTAAATTGGCTGTACTAGACCGAGTGTACTAGATTGACTTTACTAGATTGACTTTACTAAATTGACTGTACTAGATTGACTGAACTAGACCGACTGTACTCGATTGACTGTACTCGATTGACTGTACTAGACCGACTGTACTAGATTGACTGTACTAGATTGACTGTACTAGATTGACTGTACTAGATTGACTGTACTAGATTGACTGTACTAGATTGACTGTACTAGATTGACTGTACTAGATTGACTGTACTAAATTGACTGTACTAAATTGACTGTACTAGACCAACTATACCAGATTGACTATACTAAATTGACTGTACTAGACCGACTGTACTAGATTGACTGTACTAAATTGGCTGTACTAGACCGACTGTACTAGATTGACTTTACTAGATTGACTGTACTAGATTTACTGTACTAGATTGACTGTACTAAATTGACTGTACTAGAAGCAATACGTAACTGAACGAAGTACA